>JAYMTO010000449.1:0-12320 GCA_036898065.1 California macrophylla | reverse complement strand
CTGCCAAACAATGCAAAGATTATTTCGAGAAGACCAACAAGAAGGTCATGACTTTTCATTGCATCTATATGAAGTTGATGGGCTTACAAACTAGTGGTCAATAAATTTGGCATTTATATATATTAGGGACTATTTAAAAGAAATAATAACGAATAAAAAAAGAATTAGCACTTGTTCTACCTAAATAGCTACTGCAGGAGACAGTTTTATCTAAAAAGTTGACAGCACAACAGTTATTTTTCTTACGTAGTAGAGGCTAATAAATGTATGACGAGGATGGTGTTATACATAATTATCTGCCGATCACTTCAATTCTCAAGTTATACGGAATGTCTAGGCATTTTACAGTCAACATAACGGTACCACATACCAAAACATAAGAACAAACATCTATCAGACTTAAAATAGCTGTGTTTAAGATCAATTCTTAAGGTCATCAACCTTATGTAATAAATCCATATACTACAACATTTTGCAGTCATATTTGGTGAGGGAAGGAAATTTTATTTCCAAGTGGAAAATACTAATACGAGAGCTTTAAGAAGTCACCAAACCAAACGCTATTCTACATTGTCACCAAACACGTTAAGCCTGAAGCTCCCAACATAAGCAAAATAAATATAAATACAAACTTCTGACTCTATTCTGATCCTTCAATCTTCTTCTTGATAGCTTCGATGTCTGTAGCTAGTTCTTTTCTGCTCGACTGCAGATAGGTGTTCCCCATTTCAAGTTAGACTCAGATAAAACAGCCAATCAACAATAGTAGGGTAACCAAACTGTTTTGTCCACTCCTCGAGGGTGGTGTGAGATTAGGGGTTAACCTATGCTTGTAACTCTTTATAAGTAATGATGATTGCCCATTTGAGAAGGCTTACAATAAGTTTAGTCTCCAAGGTGGAACGAAATAGTCTTTGCAAGTAGATAAGTGTTGGTCAAACAGTTAAATATGTTGACACATCAAATTCCAGACCAATCATTGAATCATACCTATCTTTCTGAACTTATTATTACCATACTTAAGGTCTTAATCCACTTTAAAAGTATGAGAGCTAATCTGACCAAAATGATGACTTTTTCAATCAATTGTCCTATAAGTTAGTTCCAAAACTCTAGTTGAACCATGATCAGTGAGCATAAAAATCTAACTGACGTCAGCTCACGTTACTTAGTGTGCAGAATTCCAACATGGGATAATCAAAAATAGTAATAAAGGAAAACGGGGGAGCAATTTCAATTCGGAAAATGAAGAAAGTTCAGTGAAGATTTTACCTTGAATAGAAGATATCGGTACACAAACCATCCAGTATATCCAAGTCCTACCAACTCCATGATCTTGGGAAGCTGTACAATATCAAATTATTGCAGACAATAATTAATCAGGCCAATCCAAATATGAGGGTAAAAAGTGCACATGGATGTGGATTTTAAGAGATTCATAAAATGCAAGTTTTCCAGAAAAAGAATGCAGAATGCACCGTGTTATTAAAGATACATACCAAGGGAACTGAGTTGATAGCACCAACAACAACAGAAGACAACCAAACAGCAAGAACAGCACCACCACCATAGACAAGAACTGTTGATTTGCTTTCTACTCCGTCCCACTGATTACCATAACATAAAGTCATCTCAACCAACCAATAAACGTACAAGCTTTGACACAGTTAACAGTAGGAAGCAGAAAGTCAGACAAGAAAAGAGCTCATCAAAGAGAATAAGCCAAAGAGAGGTTATAAAATGTCTCTTGTGCAATACTACAAAGTCAAGTTCCTTACCTTCTCCTTCAGGTCAGAGAATAGTTCCCCGGTATCAATAGAAGTGGATGTGTCTTCTGAAGAAGAGGCTCTGACCTGGATCCGAGGAAACCTCCGGGGTTCTGTAAGAAAACAATAATCATAAGCTCTAATTTTGAAAGAAAAAAAACAAGAAATTTAATCCATCAAGCTAACCCAATCCTTATGTACTGCAAATATTCAAATTACTCAACTGAATGAGTTTCTACTTGCCAATTGATTGTCATTTCCCATAACTTATGACACAAAATATTTTAACCATACATCACTAGGCTATGATAGAATCCTAATAAATAAAATATCGAATTTCACATTTGATCATTTATACACATGCATTGACCAACCTGCTATTTGAACATCCTACAAATACAACAAGCTCTCAACAAGTATATTTTGTTGTGTGAAGTTTGTTGCACTGTGAAATAAAATAAAAGAATTGCAGACAAAAGACAAAACAAAGAGAGATATTAGACAAAGAGCCATTCAAAATGTAAGTATGCTGCGATTGACAAGTTCTATACTCCTATATTAAATAGCAAATAAGCAACCATGGTTTTTCACTCTTGCTCACCCTACCTTCCTGATATTATACATCCTGCAATTTGGTTCAGAAAATTCCTAACATGTTTACATTAGTATGGATTTACAAGTGTTTAAGAGAGCACAAGGACGACCAAAAAAGACGTGGGCAGGAGTTATTCGTAAGGATTTAGAAGATAAGAATATATTACCAATGATATTAAGCAATAGGGGTGGCATTTCAGCTAGTCGATACGGAAATGAGTGCATGCAATGGAGAAAAAACATTCACGTGATATGCATTTGGTTTATGGAGCCTAGCTCAATTGATTGGGAAAATGGCTAAGTCATTGTTGTTGGTACGATTATGTTGTTAATTTTAGGTGGCTAACTGGATCATGATGCCTGAAGTCAACTTTGCGTGAGAAGAGAAATTTATACTCCAATTGTTATCGCTTTTACGTATTTTCTGATGATACGTGTTACCAACTGAAAGGTTAATGCATGACTTGCATGTCTTTTCTCTGAACCCCTTTCTTCTTTTAATTTTTGTTATACCTAATGGGATACGTAGAATAATATCTATTTCCTTGTTAGATCGTGTAAGGGTCATTGGAGATTGATAGTCTAGCCTGCTGTGCACAGTTTGTGATTTTTGGGATCTCTTATTAAGGTTTCTTGCTTACCTGAATTAGCTTTTAACCAGGAATTATGCTGCACATGATGTGTCAGCCCATCTTGCTGTTAGTAGAACTGAAACAAATGCAACACGCTATATTGAAGAATCCTCCAATAAACAAGTCACACTTCGTGACCCTGTCAGCAACAATAGGTTCGATGACCCGGATACAGAGGGACACCAGAATGAGAGAGAACCTTCAGCAAATTGGGGTTCGGGAAATTCTCCCTATGCAACAAATGATGATCCCAGTTCCTCGTATTCTCCTTATTTGCCACCAGTTCTTGAAGAACCTTCTTCTTCTTTTTCTGAGGGTAACGATCCATTTGTTTCAGTTGAAGCTAATCTTCATTCTTCTGCTTTCCGTGATTTCAAACAGAATAGAGTTTAATATATGCAGCTGCAGACGACGATCCGTTACCAGCTATTGAGGGCCTCCAAATTTCAGGTGAAGCTTTTCCAGGTCGGGAACTCCAAGCAAGTGGATACTCCATTAATGGAACAACCAGTTGTAATTTTGAGGTGCATTTTCTGAATCCAGTATTTCTACTTTGTGTTATTCCATTTTTAGTATGTTTAGAAATTCTCATGATGCCTTCAATTGCAAAAACATCTGGGGGTTTCAATGTTGTGTATTATTACTGTTCACCTTTTGTTTTTGTGCACTACCAGTGGGTACGGCATTTAGAAGATGGATCTGTTAATTATATTGATGGTACTTATCCTTCTTTATTTGTTCTATCTGGGATTTCTTCACCTCCTTTTCTTGTTGTTTGCCTGAATGGAATACGGATCAAATGAGATTTTTTGTTACAGGAGCTAAACAACCAAACTATCTTGTCACTGCTGATGATGTTGATACATACCTTGCTATTGAAGTCCAGCCTTTAGATAACAGGAAGCGCAAGGTATTGTTTTTGAACTAGAGGGTAGTTATGTAAATTATAGAAGTTTTATTCGTGCTTGCTGCAATAGGCTTATTATTTTTGGTTAGTTACAATATGATATCAATAAGTGGTTGCAACATCTGAACATTTGGAAAGGTGCTTGTTTGGAGTTGGTCATTTCATTAAAAAAACTGGAATTCATCTATTTGGATGGGGATTCGAATATCCATTTTCTTGTTGGTATATGCATATGTACCTAAGCATTTTTCTTCTGAAGTGCCTTTCTGTATTAAGGATCTGTAAGAGTCACGTATACATTGTGACTGAGAATACAAATAGTATGAGCTTTTTTCGACTTGAATGCATTCAATGATTTCTACATTTAATAGATGGCTCAAAACAGTATGTATTATCACAAGAAATAGGATCAACTGATCCACAGATTTGAGTTAGGTAGTGCAATAAAGAGATATATGTAGACTATTTTTTACACATAGATAATTGCTAACTGAAGCATATGCATGATTGCAAGAAACAATATAATCTAAAGTAACGAGACGCTAATCATTTTAGGTTCATTTTGAAGTTTGAGTAATTCCCCTAAAAATTGTACAGAAAACTAAAATACGTTGTTCAGAGCTGCTATATTCCCCACTCACTATTTGTTCTATTTTTATAAACACATGTTATGTTTTAACTGAGAATCTGATCCTATGTGATTCTAGGGAGAGCTTGTAAAGGTCTTCGCGAATGAACACAGAAAAATCACATGTGGTAAGTGAATATGGTATTCCTAGTATGAGTTGTGAGTGAAATTATATCTGTGTTTCTTTTATGTTGCTGCTCAGGGTTATATTATATCTAGGTGTTAGATTGCCTATGTGCAAATTATTACATATAATGGCATGTAAGAGAGATAAATTTGTGGAGATTTGGCATCCTGGTGAAATAATTGGAATTGCAGGCTGTTATGCCCAAGTTTCCTTGGTAATAACAATTTCATTTCCTGGGATTTGTTTTTGATCGACAATAAAACGATATATTAAAAAAGAGAGAGAGATTCTGAAATGTGAAACATCCTTGACTTATGTATACTAATGATTAATTTGAACGAACGGTATTGAAGGTGAGGGTTGATTTGACGTGGGCCATAGTCCGTGTTCCAATTCTAGTCTAATTAACAAATCCTAACATGAAAAGAACACATTATACTAAAAAAAGTACCGACTCAGGGGTAGCCATTGAAATCTTCTAAAATAAGTTTCCTCCAAGTTACATAGATAGATGGCTTATCCTTTCTAACTCATTAGCTCTTTTTGTTCTAATTTCCGTTGGAATATCTCCTTTGTTTTGGTTGCTAGTTATTGATTGCTAGTTATGTTAGGTGCTAAAACACTCTCTTTGCACTTGGAAATTAGATCTTACTAAAACATTCTTTCCCTTGTTCACAGAACCTGAAATGCAAAACCACATAGAGAAGACGCTTTATAATGGTCATGCATCGTATAAGGTTTCATTGTCGGTAAGATTTTTATAAAGCAAAACTCTATATTGCTTTCTCTTGTCTCATAGTTCTGAACAAAAGCATTCTTTAACATCAGTATGTGGATGTTTATTGGCTCTTTTCATGTGTATCTTGTATTTTACAGAGTGGATTTCTTGATATTTGGGAACCAGCAACTTTGACTATTAAGAAAGATGGATACAGCATCAAGTGTAGTGGACCTAGTGGCGTTGTAGTCAGTGAGAAGCTTACACCTAGCACAAATGTATGATTCTGTACTTTCTCAATCTTTCTTATTCTGGTCAATATTTTTGCCTTAGTGTGCATTTTGAGCTAACTTCTAATATAATAGAATAAATTACTTAAAATCGGCGTCTTGCGTGTAGGGTTGTAAACAAAGTATGCCAAATTGACTACTTACCTAGTTTGGATATGTCTGATTGTTTTGGGGGAGAGTTAAGGAAGACAATTTGTCCTACTTGAAGTGAAAAAGATATTAGTTTTCTGGATAATAGAATGGACGTGCTCCCTTTGTTTGGTCAAAACGACCATTAGTTTTATCCAGAACTCAACCTGGATTAGTGTTCTAAATTATTCTGACTTATCTATCGATATAATGAGTAAAAAACATTTTATTAGTATAAGATCCCAAACTAAGATTGACAATAATAATGGTCATGGAAAGTGTCAAAGTTGATTTTGGGTTGAATGTATGAATTTAATGAAAATGGGATTACGCTATATTTAAAGCCAAATAAATGTAGTTATTTTGCCAACCATATTTCTTTATGACTTTGTTTTAGCTTGAATATCGTCCAACTTCAATTTTTTCTCTCTTAGGTGGCAATTCCATATGGACATGACACAGTGTTTTCAATAATTGATCCTTCTGGTATGGAGCATCTTTTACGAGTTGATACCAGCTCAACTGATATCAGCTGGTAAGGTTACAAGCGTTTCTCACGCAAAACTATAGAGTTTTATGCGGCTCCCCTTAGATTTACTGAGTTTTGTTTAAATGCACAGTTTTAGATTATTCTGCCGAAGTTAGATAAAGTAGTATGGTTTTTATTCGTTTGTATTTGAGATAATTCGATATTATTTTCTCCTGGTGCAGCTCAAGGGATACCATTGTGTTGACATTGAGGTTATTTATCATGAAGGTATAGCTTCTCATTTCCAGATTTCTCCTCACATTATATAAATTGCAGGAGACGCCGACTTCTATTCATATCCGAGGTTGATCGATTTAGTATAAGAATTGTCTTTCACTGTTCAACAAAATGCGGATCTTCAACTTTTCTTGTTGTGTATAATGTCAAACCTAGCATATATTTGACGTGCATTCTGGTTCAGTGTAAATGTGATAAAAATTGTTTACAGTGTTAACAAGGTCTAGAACAAAACGATCTCAGTGACCTTTGTACAGTATTGACATCAGGAAATTGATTAACTGGGGATCTCTATTCACAAAAGTTATATGACGGTTTCACTGCTTCATATCTTTGCTTGTGTGTGATTCAAGAGTAGTAGAAATTTTCTTGTTCGATTCATTTGTTTGTGGGTTTGATTGCAGGCTGGTGAGAAGAGAAAAGGAAAGAAGAAAGGTTTATTTTTTAACAAGTGAATAGCGCATTGTTGCTCAACCAAATGTAAAGGCAAAGTAGAGTTTCTGATGTTGAGGATTGGGTGTGCTCTGCTTAAGTTTATGCTTGTACGGTATCATTGTTACGGGTACAAACAATACAATTTAGAATTCAGCTTTGGTTGTAATTGCAGCTTTTTCTTGTTCGGCGGTTTGCTGCATTTACGGTCGCGTGTACGAATTCATATTCATATGATGTAATTGTAATCAGAATCAAATTCAGAGGAAAGGAATAGAACAAAATTCTTTTATTCACCAAAACTTGGATGTGTAAGTTGTATTACACTGGCCAGGTGTTTTGCATTTTCGTGAAGGGAATGGTTAAAACAGCTACTCCAACTCCAAGAGCTCCAACTTCAATGAAGAGTAAGTGAGAATTTAGTAGTAGGACTTGAGAATTTATGTTAAGAGTAAGTGAGAATTTAGTAGTAGGACCCCTCACAAATGAGGAAGTCCATTTTTGCTATACAAGTAGAGCTCTTCCATGGAAGTTTGGATTCAAGTCAAGAGCAATAAAACACTCCCATGTTCAGCATTATCAAAGTATGCTCGATGATGTGATTAAACTTTTGCGTATTACAATGAACACGTTAAGATGCAGAGGAAAGTTCCTAATATGCTAGCTAGGCCGATAAGTTGCAGTTCTTGTCAAATGCAATTTCTCTCTACAGAAACTTTTCAATGATAAAGAGCTTTGGAAGAAGGATTAGAAAGATTTATATGTCAAGACTGTCATATGGCTTCCACCTTTCCACGACAACATTGAATTGTGCATCCCTCCTCCTGACCTGCAACAAAACTGTTATACTAAATGCAAATTGACAATCACATCAAGGATTTGTAACATGATAGTGGAATGATCAAGATATAAGATTGTTAAAGCCCAATTCATCCCCAAAACTTAAGGTAATGGGTGGAGAGTTCAAATCTAGCTCCGATATCATGTTCAAGCTCGATCAAACTCAAACTCACAACATATAAGCACTGATTTTCATGGCCTCGAACAGTTTCCAACTAGTATAAAAATAACCTAGCATGTGAACTATCAACTTTTGTGTCATGCAAATAATTAAATCTGTTTATGGTGTCTCCAATGAAGATATCTATTTGAAGCAAAGAGTAAAACATCTTTATTTACGACTCAAGCATCTTACTTTGAGAATGCTTACTGCATACACATACACACACATACAAGGATTGGAAAATCCAGAATTCGCAATAGAAACACTTACCTCGACTAGGGGGCTCTGTCCACGAAGCAACATATCAACACTTCTCTCAGTCTGCAAGATGAAAAAGATCTTTCTTTAGAAGAAAAGAAAACTGTATATATGGACTGGATATGTAGTTAATCTGAAGAGACTGTACTGCTAATGATGCATCCAAAATATCACTATGTTCCACATCATATAAATGAGATATCACTATACTACAGGTAGGAGTAGACATACCCTATGGGTTACCCAATAGTGCCTCTCCCTCATCTCAATCAAGAAATAAAATGTCGGAGAAGCTTTCCTTTCCAAAATGCTTTTTTGGCATCCCCTTGCTCGGGATTCCACATCTCCTAAAGTAACAGTTTCTACTCCTCCAATCTGAACATGACAGAAACAATGTCAAAGTTTATACATGATGCTCATATCATATCACACACACAAACACACACACACATATTAAGAATTTCACAGCGAGATTTTTCTGCTACTTTAATCTTCTGTCCACTTGTATGAATTCCGAACCAAACAATGAGGAGCATGCATGATATGTATGAAAGAACGATTCTCAGCCTATCAAATCAAGTTTCTTTTTATCCTGTAAAACGGAATTGCTAAGAAGGCCTTTGATTAAGCGATATGGACATGGAAGATTTCATCAACTAGAATCAAGATAGTTGTCAATACGAAAGCTACACCATTTATTTCTAATACATATAATTAGAAAACCACTTTTGATGATTAATCAAGAATGCAAATTTAGAATAAGCAGACTATACAAATGATAGATGTTAAGAATATACAACTCGTCCTTTCACAATCCAACAATGAATCTCAAATAAATAAATGAAGCATTAATTTCACGTGAAACACCTAGATTGAGATTAAACCTGAATGGACGGACTATCAAGTCTACAAATAAAAGGTTCACCAGACATAGATTACCAGCATTCAGGTGTGACTTGAATAATAAATCGCGATTTTATGAATCCTTACTTTTATTCGGTTTCTAGTTCAATATGCATTAAGCCATTTACATATCAACAGTAATTTTAGTAAATCAATTTCCCTTTCTAATATCTTAGATAGAGAGGAAAATGATCCTAATCTCCCATTCCCATTTTACTTTGTAAACTCCACCCTTTTGCCTATATTTAACTATTCCAACATAAGTGACTTGAGTAGAAATTCAAGTGATGAAAATCATTTCCAAACTGTGCATTTAAGGCAAAATACTAGGCATGCTGACTAGAGATTTAATTAGGTTAAGGAAAATATCACGATTTAGTAGAATTCAAGTTCAAGATTGTTAAAAGAAAGAACAAACCAGGTCAGAGAGAATAGGATTTTTAATTATATTGTCAAGCTGTTGTCCATGAGCAGTGCCGATAAGCATGACACCTCTCTCGGCTATTGAGCGACAAGCAAGAGCTTCAGCTTCCGTTCCGATCTCATCAACAATAATAACCTCAGGCATATGATTCTCTACTGCTTCAATCATGACTCTGTGTTGCATGGATGGTTCTGGAACCTGCAATCTTCTTGCACCTCCTATTGCAGCATGAGGAATGTCTCCATCTCCTCCTATTTCATTGCTCGTATCAATTATCACCTAATTTGTACAGCACAAAACACTTAAAAAGCCAGTCTTAGAAGGAAATAAAAATACTTAAAGATGCGCTGTTTCCTCATATAATACATGTATGTGTGTGTGTGTGTGAGAGAGAGAGAGAGGCAGGTACAACTCACTACTCTTTTATGTAATTCATCTAACAAAACACGGGCTATCTCTCGCATAACAGTAGTCTTTCCAACACCAGGCCTTCAATAGATAGAAAAAAAGTTTGTTAAAAATACATTTCAATGAACGGAATGGAAATATATAAAATAGAAGCCACTTGGAGTCATTGACACTATGGGATTGTAAGACAATGTATTCAGTATTCTAACAGGAATAACAGACTGTATTGCAATATTTAGCATCCCTTCCACAACATTATCAAGACAATTCTTCATAGATGCTTTTATCATACTTGACAGTGGAAGGACATAAATGCAGAAAAACAAACAGCAAACTATTCAATTGAAATCCTAATAACAGCAAATGTATTGCAAAGCAAACTTATATCGGGTCTGGCAACTAAGGTTGAACTCTCTTCAGCTCCATGTAAGATACAATCACACGGTAAAATGACTTTCATTTCCAATGATTGCATGACGAGCAATTTCCCAGTCTATAGCCTGAATGACATTTTATCAGATAAGAAGCACCCTGTTGTTCCACTTCACTGATTGAGAAAATAAACTGTTTAGCATACTTGCCTTCCAACAAACAGTATGCTATTCCCATAGTGTAGCAGATCATGAACCATATCAATGTGTCCACTAACTGAACGGCCAACTCTGCAAGTCAAGCCAACTACATCTCCTTTCCTGTTCCTAATTGCAGATATTCTATGCAAGGTACCTTCAATGCCAGCTCTATTGTCACCTCCAAATTCTCCAACAGCATTTTGCGCATCTTCCAATTCTTTCTTTGAAACCTAATGTGCAAAGGACTTCATAAGCAACTAATGTCTGGGGTAGGTCAAGACTAGTATTTGCCCATCAGCGTCAATAATCAGTGATATATGGCCAATGGCCTGCGTAACAGGTAAAATAAACATTGCACGCAAAATGCAAATATCAGTGACTTCAGAGCCAGGACTAGAAAGAATATCTGTACCTCAGTACTTCTCAAATACTGGCCACCAAGTTCACCAAGATACCGTGCTTCTGGAAGCCGACCCAGATCCAATATAACCTATTGAAATACCAATAAACAATCATTATCCTTTTCAGAAGCAACATCAGTAGATACCATATAGTGGGAAAATATCCATAAAGACAAAGCAATCAAATACTGAACATACTCAGGGAAATGAGAAGAAAAACTTGGAACATATGCTTTCAGTCTTCCGAGGAATCTACTCTCTGGATCAACTAGAGATTGAAATGGTTATACTAGATTCTATTAGTACCCAGATTGCTTCAACATTTTATTTTTATTCTTTGGTATTTATATATGTACATGTGACCATAATTATTGATCTTAATTACATACTAATAAGTCTGTAGCTTTAAATACTCATCTTATTCCTGTTTGAATTCTAAAATTTAATGTGCAAGATAATTGTAGGGATTTGGCTCAAACAAGTCCGAAGTAGGAGACAAATACGACAATAAGAATTGAATGGAAAGGGTGTTATTTGATTGAATTGAAACCATCCTTAAATACATGTAAGTCCTAAGGAGAAATCTGCACATGTAGGCAAAATCTCCCACTACTTGGAAGATTGACCACCAACCCATTAGTTAGAACAACTACCACCGACTAACCCTCTAATTAGAAGTCTATCACTAAACATTAACCAATATCTAAAACATGATATGTGCTATATTAAGAAGCACCACATGTGCAGAGAGCAAAGTATAATGAGTTTGACACTGCAAAAACATAAAAGAGTTGAGAATAGAGTCACCTCTAAAAGTTGAGGTCGCCTGGGTTCGTTAAGAAGATTGTGACGCAAATCGCAAGGAAGAATCTGCGAGAGAAAATGATTAATTTAGAAAAGCAAGGCAGCATAAGAGTAGAGTAGACATATTACCTCCAAGAATGGTTGGAGATCGTCCTGGAAAAGCATATGGGCAGTGTCTGTATGTGTACAAGGACGATACATACTAATCCTCCATTTGGGTTGAAGAAGAAGATTACATACTAAGAAATTCAATTTGGGTTTCAAGAAAAAATCAATTCCATTGCTCATCATCTCCGCTCTTGAGTCTTGACCGCACACAATTACAAGCAACAATGAGTGAGTGAGTGAAAGGGAACCTCAACCAAATCTTTTATCTTTCGATTCTCACTACTTTCCACGTGCATTGCACGTGATCCCTACTTTCCACCTACAAAACCCCAAATACATACCAGAAATTGCATTTCTGCTCTCTTTCTGCCATTTCCAATGCTCCAATACAGAATTACTGTCAATACTCATCCAAGTTGGAGCATAAATATTAACAATACCCAACTTGCA
>JAYMTO010000448.1:0-12321 GCA_036898065.1 California macrophylla | reverse complement strand
TTGCTTCCTGAAAAACAAAACAAAACTTTGAATTTGAGAGAGATATAATCTTCATCTTCTAGACCATACTCCAGTTTAATTTAACAGGAGGATAGTGACCCCAAATAAAGAGACAAGTCGGTGGAATAACAAAGGTAATTTTTTGTTCCAGTTGTGAATGCGAAAAGAGAACATGTACCAAAATCAATCATCGCATCAAGATGATGCGACAAATAACTGCTTAAACATTCTATATAGATAGAAGACTAAAGTAGCGTCTGAGCACATTACATATGTTATAGTCTCAAGTTTGAAACAGTTTTAACGTCAAGACACTCACTGTTTAAAAATTATGTAAAAAAGTCCTCTTATAGCAGTGGTAAGGAGTGAAGTCAAACAGAGGAATGTTCTTGCGGAAATGGAGTCCTGCTGAAAAAAATTACTTGATTTGATTTGTATATTTTGATGATCAATTTTTTTAAATTTGATTAATGAGCTGACAAAAAGTGAAGGGCCCATTACATGTTTAAAAATGCAGCCCGATAATGCATAATATATTACAATGATGCATTGGTCAAAGTCAAATTCAAAAACTATATCTCTGTACTGTTTCAGTCAGTGTGTAGACACAACTACAAGGTGTTGTCACAGTCCTTGTTCAGATACTCGCGCTCTACTCTACCTCTCTCTAGAAAACGTAGGGTTAGGGTTTAAGGCATCCTCATTTTCTCCTCAAGACAGACAGAGAAAGAGAAAGATGCAGCAGCAGCAGCAGATGATGAACATTGTATCTTCAATCCCTCCTAACCATGTCACCACTGAGCAGATTCAACAGGTTCTTCTTCTTTATGAGCACCATTTACACATTTACACACAACTTATTTGTCTATTTATCAATTTCTTCTCACCTTTTTTCTTGATGGGTTTGCATAAACTGCAGTATTGGTCATATATTCTTGTCCATGTTGTGTTCTTTTCTCAGTCCATTTAGCTTTGATTTTAAAGTAAACCCATTTTAATATCTGGGTTTCTAGAAAAAATGTTATCTTTTATTTTTGTTCTTTGAATTAAATGTTGAAATGTTTTAAAGTAAAATAAGTTGTTGTGTTGAAAAGTAGAAGAGAAACAAGCATTGCAATGAAGTTTTCTCTTATCATTTCTTATTTATTATTTAGATGTGGTTTCTACAACAAATATGGAAAAAGTAGGACCATGTCTTATCGGTTCCATTATATTTTTATATGAGAAAAATAAATGTGTGAGGCAATCTTTATTTTCCAATTAGTTCTGGGCTTGCAATAATTAATAGGTGGTGATATCATTGATCTAAGTTGGTTAAGAGACAAATGGTGGGTAAGCATTGGTTAAGCCAGTATGGTTCATTTGTTGATATGAATATGGTTCTGGGACTTGAAGGACTCTAAATAAACTTATCTTGGGCTGAGTTATTTGGTTGTAGTTTAGGATTTGTTAGCTTGATTTCCTTTTTCTTTTTCTGCAGGGATAGAATAAGATGCCATAGTATGTTAATAAGTAATTCATTTGGACGGAGCAAAAAATTGTTGTGTTCTTTATTCACCGTGTTGTTTCATGTTCATTACAGTGCCTGGACGAGAATAAACAGTTGATAATGCTGATCATGGAAAATCAAAATGTTGGAAAATTTGCAGAGTGTGCACCGTAAGTGGAAAGTTAACTAGACTGTTTGTTTTCTTTAAATAGTTGATAATGTAACACCATGTCCATATGAAAATATCTTCTACTTCATAACTGTTGGTATTAGCAGATTGATGCTAGTTAAATTTCATTTCTGGTCAGTATTTTGGTTTCCATTTCATGCCTGATATGAAAATTGTTCTTCGTTAGTTAAGCTAGCCTCTAGTTACATTTGGGGCCTAATTTTAGTATATGATGTTCTAATGGGAAAGAGCAACAGCATGTGCCTAACTTTGTGACCTGACCTTTTAATTCTAGTTTAGATCTCCATCTGGTGGAACTTGGTTTATTGTAATACTGGAACGCTCGTCCATAGTTACAAATGCATCTTTGTAATTGTAGAGTTCTCACTATGTTCAACTCAAAAGCCATCATGTCTATGTAAACTACTAGCTCTTCTTCAGAAATCTGGATTTTGTCATCGCTTTTTTTGCTAGTAGGTTACTGTATCCTCAATTTGCATTTTGCTCCAATCATTGCAGAATCATATTGTGACTATAAAGTAAGCAGTAACGAGAGGGAATTGTTTGGATAAGTGTAGGTTATGAAACAGCCATTTCAGCCAACTGTTTCAACCCATGCTCTGGAGAACCAGGCAGCTAAATTGTTTGCTTAAAAGTAAAAAGAAGGAAGGCTTGATAATAGCTTTATATATGGGCTACGCTGTTTATTTAGGGCGGACAATCAGTTGGCATTACAAACAAGCATTAGAACAATGGGAAAACTTGAGATTCTAAAGATACTTTTGTGAAGTGTGATTGGTTGGACATTAAGCATTATCGGTTTGCATTAGGGATAGATGAATTTGTCTAAGAAATTTGATACTGGTTGTCTTTTGATTATGGCTCTAGGGTGAGAGAAATCAGCGATACATTTTATCTCATGGTGATTGATGACTTGGTGGTCAAAAGGGCAAGTGGAGGGCTTACCTATCTTGTGCTCAAGGCACAAGTTTTGCATTAACTAAAAGTGCTGTGCCCTACACATTGTTTAGTGTCATGAATGTACATCCCCATGGAATGTAGATTTTTAAATGGAAATTTAACATGGAAGTACGTGATGGATGTAAATATGAATGTGTTGTTTACAGGTGAGGTTTAGGTCTAATGATGGTTGAAGACAAGGTGAGAACAGTTAGCTCGTTTTTAGTAAAGATTAATGTGATTCAGTTCAATTGAAGATGCTCTGAGGTCAATTGGTGGCTGCATATTATTAATTATGCTCATTGCAAAAAGAAATCACATATATACAATCAGATGATGAAGTTCCACCACTATTATGAAGTACTAGGATAAGGGTTGCTGGGGTTTTGCTTCATTGTCAATATTAGATCTTTCTGATGTCTCATTGTCATATTAGTGGGGTTCTGCTTTGTGTTGGCTTCTGATTACTGAACTAACTCGTTTACTGAAGTTTTTATTGTGTATAAAAATGTACGGAATGCAATATGACTTACAGGTACCAAGCTCAGCTTCAGAAGAATTTAATGAACTTAGCCAAAATTGCTGATGCACAACCACCAGGAGGAGGTGGTGCTGCAACTTCCTATCCGGTTAGTGTCCTGGTTAGTATCCTTACAAAATCAAATTGTCAACTCCAAGTTTGCTTATATCTGTATAAATAAACTGCAGATGTCCCCACAGCCTACAATGCAACAAGGGCACTTCATGCAGCAGTCTCAGGCTCCTCCCATTTCTCATTCTCAGCAACAACAAAACCCTTATGCTTCCAAGTTGCCTTTCCAACTGACTGATCAGCAGCAGCTGCAGATGCACTCATCACACTTCCAACAACAGCAATTCATCCAAGGGCAGATGGGCATGAGACCTGATCCCAACCCCAACCCCAACAGCAGCATGTATCAAACTGGATATGCTAGGAATCTCATGGACATGCACAGAGGCAAGCAAGATGGCTCGGATGCCAGTGCACGAGATGGCTAAATCTGAAATACTTATCGACCCTATTCCTTTTTGATGTCTATAGCACTTATGGTGTACTTGCATGGTTTCCTAGATTCACCTTACAATCAGAAATGACTTGATTTGTGCTTAACTAAGTGAATTGCCTCTGAACCTGTTGTGACTGAAACTAAAGGAGGCTTTTTGCCCTGATCATTAAGATTGGTAGTTGTAGCATTCTGATCATTATATGATCTTTGACTGGATTTGTTATTATAAGCATGGTGATGTGGTGTTGACAGCTTCACATTCTCATCTTTTAGGTGAAGCACAAAGGCATGATTTTGCAGCAGAGAAATGCAATACACTAACTGTTACACGGCCCGAGTAATGAAATTTGGTACTTTTAAAAAGTACCACTTAAATTATGGTCACTCCGTCACAAGATCAACCAGTCCTTTTTTATGAGATTAAAAGTTGTGAGAAGTAATAGATTATTTAGGATCCGGCAACAATAATAATATATATCCGAGACAAACAAATTGCCACAATTTCGGTTGCCACCAACTTATATTTTAATGCAAACGCAAAATGAGGGAACATCAGGCATTGCCTCATGTCACACTAATTGACTAGCATATGACAGGATCAGAAAGATAAGTGCCAATTTCAAAGTAAATCCATTTTGGCAAATTTAATTCCCAAAAATTCATTGTTAGAGTTCCAACTTTAACTCCAGACACTTGTAGTTCTGTGCAGGTTTCGAGTAAAAGTGAGGCAGTATATTGATGGAGACTACAATGGGAGAACTCTACAACATCACTGGAAACCCAATTACATATTCCCCAACAATTCTTCTTCAAAATACAATCGTGTCATGTCTGCTAAATGTCCATCTCAGAAAATCCAAATCGCTCACTGGCAAAACACATAAAATTTCATAAATTAATACTAGTTGATTGAACAATAAAGTTGAAAAGTGATCAGTCGATAACATATATTACTGCCATGGAAGATAAGAGAGTGGCCATCTAAGCACATATCCGTGAGTAAGAGATAAAAAAACAATAAATAAAAACTGAACCTAATTGACTTCAATATTTATTTTGCCAACACAACTTTTGATATGGCCCTCCAGAACGTTTTCCTTACACACTTAAAGATATGCACAATATAACACTAGAAATATTCAGCTAGTACATTTCAATTCAAATAACAGGCCCTAGAAACGTATAACGAGAACATATCATAGAATTCATAACATTCAATAGTTCATTGAAAATATATTTAGATACAAACAGTGTTTTATTAACCTAAGGAGCTTGCGACATCCCAATTAGCCTTCTTTAAATCCCATACTCTTTATTTGAATTTCAAATATATTCAACACATCCATAATTTAAATGGGTGGGGTAGTAGGCAACTAAAGAGATGACTACTGCATAAAATAAAAGAATCCAGAAAAAAAATCAGATTCACCTATATCCTGGTAAAAGTGATAGATTCATAGGACAAAAATCAATATACAGCAAGAACAGTCTCAAACACTAACCTGATTCTTTAATAACAGTAGCTGGACTATCTTCTGGAAGATGATGCAGCCCCAGTTGTCCTGCCAAAGAAAAGCATCCTAAGTAAAATTTCTTCGGTGGTCAGTAAATAAACAGACATTGGATAGAGTAAAGGCAGTACCTGCCAAACTGCTTTCCGACATAGTTTGAGTTAGGCCGTCCATTAGTTGAACCCCTGATCTGAGTGCTGTTGAAACCAGATCTATCCAGATTTGTTCCATTAGCAACTGTTGTAAATTGTCCAGATCTAGTATCAATCCCATTCTGTTGTGGATGATCTTTAGATTTGCTCACATTTTTTAAATTTGAGGCACTTCCAGGTAAATCATTCATGTGCTGAGTCTGCAGTTCTGAGAGCTGTGCGGGACTATCAGTCTTCACATGTTTGGAATCATTAGAAGGAAACTTCTTCAGTCGGTGTGAATGTGACATTGGAGTAACAGCAACAGAAGGCAAAACAGAGTGTGGAGTTGATGCTGCTGCTGCTGCAGCAACTTTAGCAACTGCAGCTGTAGCTGCTATCATTTCTTGAGCACCCTCTTGAAGTTGAATGTAGTCACCCTCAATTACAAATAACTGATATCACAACATTAAGATTAAGTTAACACAAAATAGCGTGCATATATACTGACATGCATGTGGGCTGTGTTTCATTAAGGAGCCTAATATTAAAACTCCAATTAACTCACTTCAGGATGACTAGCCACAAAATCTTCAAGTTTACCATGCTTTTTCCTGTAATCATGCCAATGTAAAGGTGCAAGCATCTTTGCCAACCTATTTGGTAACTGCAAAAAATATGTATCTATAGTCAATTAAAACCCAGAGTAGGGAAAGGAAATAATAACTAGTTAACACAGGAGCTCAAGTTGTTTCACATATCACCAACCGTTGAACTGATCCGGATTCTACCACCAGCTGGAATTGTGCGAACTATGCAGGTCAACAGTGATTTTTCATCAAGAGTAATCTCTGTCAGCGGACTTGTCTGCCCTGTTGACACATATGATTCTTGAAAAGTTGTGACAGATGTTTTCTTAGCAGTGGTTTCCCCATGATTAACTGAGTAGGAAGACGTATTAGGTAATGATGTAATCGTAGTGGAACTTGTTCGCTCTACTATCAAACCCTGTCCCTCTAGTCCATGACTCACTACAACTGGGCTCCTGTGCTCCTGCACCAGTCAAAAAAAATCAAATTATTGTTTACACCGGTTGTTATGAAGAAGGGAAAATTATATAGAAATGGAATGATGAAGGGCATCAAGTACTAAAAACCATCGTTTTACTAACCTGTTCACGAGAATCAAATTTTAAAGCATCATGGAACTCGGAAGAAATTTGCTGTAAGCTCTGCTCAGACTGGGGGGCAACTACGTAGCTTCTATCAGTTGACTCAATAACCTGAAAATTATGGGGGATTTCAATGACGTCTCAGTAACTCAATGTAGAGCACAAAATATCATACACAACACTAACATTGTCGAATGCGAAATTCAAATTTATTACACCTGAGGTTCCCCAGAAGATGCTGGGATCATGGAATCAGGACCCACTCCTTGGCTGAAATGAGCATCAAAATAGTCTGAACGAAGAGCCTGTCCATTATCATAGTCATATTTTGCATCAGATCTCAACAAATTTTGATCAGTCTGGGTTGGCAGAATTTGATTTTGTACAGATAGCTGTGAACCCTCTGGTACAGTCTGAAAAGGAAAATAAATAGATGTCTAACTACAGCAGGAAAGAAAAATAACACTCAAAAGTAAGATATAGCAGGAAAGTAAAGTAAAGCTAAAAGAGTGCCATCTATCACTACCTGTTGGCTCTGCCACTGCTGGTGGGATGTTATTGCAGGCATTGATTGGATATGTGCAACATGAGACTGAGGAACATGTGATGGCACAGAATGAGGAACCTGTTGGTGCATAACAAGTGGATGCTGAGCAGGCACCTGCCCAGGTGGGAGGTAGGCAGGAAAAACCCCAAGTAGGGATGATGGAGCAAGTGTCACACCAGCAACAGGTTCACTCTAAAAATAACACATGGATACAATATCAAGATATTTAACTAAATGTGATGCACAAAAATGCAAAATGCTAAATAGAACATTTGCCCATCAAACAACTGCAAGCAAAATCTATGTATCTAAATTGTGGAGAATAGTTCATTTGGTTATCCAAAGAATATCCGATCTAGCTTATCCTTTGAGTTTGTATTACACATCCTTTGAGGTTAATGTTGTACATAAATATAATTAACATTACATAGTCACCACCTATAGGGCAATCATTTATATGTAGAAGTTTACAATGGAATATTGAATATGCAATGCTTAATTACACCACTAATAATTAGGCTACTGCTATTGGAACTAGAAATCCAATTGTCTACCAGCACATACTTAATAGCACATAGTTAATGAATAAATTTTCCAACTTGGACATTATAACCAAAAGTCAGGATCACATATGGAAGTTATGCTCAAGCCATAGAAGTTCTTTGCTTCACTATTATCTTCCTAATTACTTTATCATTCCATTACATCGTAACTTATGTGTGATTATTGTAATTGCCCACAGAGATCTGAAAATAGAGAACTAAACATCAAGTTAGATGTACATATACCAGCACAAAAGCACCTGTTCTATAATTTATGTTTCACGAATGATGGATTATTTATTGCATCCTCAACAACCCTCTTTTAAATAAGTAAGGCAAAATACAGCTAACATGTCAAACACGAGAGATGTTTTATTAATTCAACATTCTTTCAACCATAAAAATAGCTAATCCAACCTGAGTTAAAGGGTTTCCATTTGAAGCATAAGATGGAACACAGTCTGAATTTCCATTCAAGAGTCCCCCGGAAGTTCCACTTGATGTCACGCCACCATTCACATCAAGCTGGTTACCATTGTTCTGTCCAAACTGAGATGCATCCTTTGAATTTGTTTGTGCTATCTGTGACTCTTCAGTGTAAGTTCCACCTCTCTCTCTCTCATTGGCAAGCTCAAGTTGAAGCTGTTGGATTGTGTGGACATGATGTCTCTCCATCTCAGCAAACTGAGAACAATAACCAAAGTAGTGAGGAAGTCTATCCGCTGTAAGGTGAATTTATACTCGGGCAAAAGAAAATAAACAAACAAATAAATAGTGAATGCAGAACCGAACACAATGAACCATGTAACATTTGCTTTTAGCATACTTTTTTACTATCAACATTAATTGAAATAAAGAATACTTAAATTGATTTTATTCCGCTTATATAGAGCACTAACAAATGACAACATATCAATTTATGCTTGTGCATGAATTGCCACATGCAAATAATTTACTTAAGCATTACTAAATATTCAAAGACCTCCATCAGTGGGAGAGCCACACTTAAGGTACTGAGGGAATAACCCCAGTTCACATTTCTAGAAGATAATAGCTAGTCTACCCTTCTTTTTTTGTGAATTGCCACCATTAAAATTGTAATAGTGCACCCCTGAAACATAAAAGAACTAACTAATCAAAATATTATGAAATTCTTCGCCCGATTATCCATTATTTTGGATCCGCCACTGACTTCCATGATTAACTATGTGAATTTTCAAGAGTACAAGAAAAAAATACCTGTCTTTGCCAAACAAGAAGGATGTGGTTATAATGTTCAGTGCGATCTCGCAATTCAGCTTGTAGTGAGTTAGACTGTAAGGCATCCATCTCTTGAACACGTGCAATCCAAGTTTGAGCCTCCCTTAGCTGATCATCCTTATAAAGAATGGCTTCTTGAGCAACCCTGTGCTGAAAGATAACAAAAATGTAACCAATTGCAATGGTGTGGTATATGTTAAATAACTCAAACATAGCAATCAGAACCTCAACAATCCAGTATGATGTGACTATGTCATATATTAACTTAATTTAAAGAACCTATTGACAAAACCCCAAAACACATACACGGAATCCACATAACAAACACAACTAGCATGATGAATGTAAATATAATGCAATGATTAAAAGTATAATGTAACATGTAAATAAACCTGTTCCTGCAACTCCATAAGCTGCCTTTCTTTTTCTTGAATATGTTCTTGGAGCTCATGCAATTGTTTTATATGTTGGGCTCTCTCAACTTCAGAATGATCTCGTTCTCTTCTGAAATATCAAGCAACCCCCATGTTAATCTGCTCAAGTGGTTGAAATTCAACAACCGACATTAAACCAAAATGCTTAATGAAGATAGATATGTGATTTTACATGTAAAGGGGACCTAGTAGCCATTTGCAGCATGCTATAAATTATTTTAAAATGTACAAACACAACATCCTAGGTGTGTATTAGCAACTGTATAAAAATCATTAAAAAAAGTTTGCAGCAATGAAATGGCAGCCTCTTACAGAAAAAAATTACCTGAAGGTTTCCAGTTCTTTGTTATGTTCTCTGAGAAGGTCCTCTTTGGCCCAAGCCTAATGAAGTCAAAACAAATAGATAGACAGGTATAGAAGTCAACAAAATATTCTTCTGTTCACTCCATCTAAAAGTAAAAAAGAAGATCAAATAACACTCAACAGCTTCATTGTCTAATTTAATTGCATGCAATTCTCTATCTTTCTCTTCCATTCTTCTTTCCAGCTCATGTATAGCTTGTTCCCTTTCATGAAGTTGCTCCTGTACAACAATGACAATCCCAAGTTCATAAAAATAAAAGGCTATGAGTAGTATGAATGAAAAAGTTCAGAGGATAATTGATGTTTGTTGGCAATTAGTAGAAACTTGAAAGATAGAGGATCTGATCAGGACACAAACAAATTGAATCTTCAGGTTTTAATTGAAACTGTAATTGCTACACAATTTAATTCAAGACATGTTGATTATTGAACATAATTTTTTTTGAAAGTTAGTATGCATGTATAAAACAGAAGTCTAACACTTGAAAATATAAGACACATGCACCTGTTATGAAAACAGGCAACTTTTTGTAGACAAAATTGGCTTCTGAATTTAGGATTTAACCTGGAACCTGCTAGCAACATTAGCATGTTCTTTCAGTTGTGCATCAAAGCTGTTCTGCATTTCCATAATTTCAGATCTCACAATAATCTGAGCTCTAAGCTCAATCTCCACTTGTTGAAGCTCCTCCCTTTGTGTAGCAATAGTATGTAGTCGCTGCTGCAAAATGTCATGGTCCAAACTTCCACCGATTGTTATGGAACAGAAATCCACATCAACGGGCTCTCTTCCCTGCTGCACCTTAACAGGCAATAAATCATCAACACTATCAATGAGCTCAGAATGAAGCTACAATGAAGTTCTTGGATCATATTATTACTAACCTCATATATAGTTCTCTCATTTGTTTGCCCTAACTTTGGCTGCTCCAAGTCCTGATTTTCAAATAGTACCACAAATGAATATAAATGAAAGGGAAAACAGACATACACGAAGGCCAATGCAGACATGTAAAATTGTAGCATGTAGACAGCTAAATAAACATTTTAACTATCTCAATCTGGTTGCAGAAAATGCAGGTGGTGCGGGCATACATTGAATCAAATCTCGGGTTCTTAAAGATAGAAACCTGGACCCACGCAAACAGAACTAGGTACCAAGTTGCCCACGTTAAATTTTAAGAGTTAGGGTTGAGTGTAGGATTTACAACTGTCTAAAACTCAAATACAACAGAAAAATTAAAGTCCAATTCTGCATCCTATTATTTGCCTCTATCACGTAAAATCTAGTATTATAAGCACTAAACATGTCCAAACACAACTATTCTATTGGTTGGAACTTAATCTGGATAAACTCATTAGTTAACCAAGATAATGTCATTTATTAACAAACCTCAAAATTTTGCCAACATGATTAAAGTAATCAAACTAAATAACATGATACTCACATAACTAAAAAAATACCCTCTTTCCCCCATTTTCTCATGAACCAATAAGTAAATTAGCTTCTCAGCCTCTGGTGACAGTAGTCATTTTATCCAGACATCACATATGCAAGAAACAACAAACCCTAAACCAAAAAAATGGAAATCATAACAAATACCAATGAATAAAGCAAAAATAGTAACCCCTAAAATACCCTATATTCACTGATAAACACCTTTTAGTTACATTCAAATTCTCAAGGACAACCGATTAGACTGTATAGAAATGACACTAAAATCACTACCTCGTCAGATGCGCTTCGGTGCTGGTGGTGGTCGGAGACGGCGCGCCACTCCTTCCGGGACGACAAAGAGGATGACATCGGGAGAGAAACGCCGCGAGCGGTGGCTCCAAGAGCCGTGGCGTCCATTGAATGAGCAGTTTCCACACTGCTCCACCCCTAATCCGCTCCGCTATGACCTAGATTTCGAGGACAGACAAAAAAGACCTAGAATTGCAGAAATTGGTGAAATATGGGAAGCTCGGGTTGGGACGATTGAAGAGAAGAGACTGAGAGTACAAAATGGGAGAGGAAGAGGCGGTGGCGACGATGGTGGTGAGGTTTTGGAGGAGAGAGGTGATTGTGGAACAAGATGAATTTCGACACTTGGGTTTGGGGAAGCTCCCGCCATTTATAGGACATCGATTAGGCCATGTGAGCCCCACTTGACAGGGTGGCGCGTGGATCAATATCATGCTCCAACCCAAGTCCTGTTGGGTCCACGGTCAAACTGACTTGGGTCTCGACAGGGGTCTTATTATTGTTAAATATTTATGGTAAATATAATTGAGACTAAGTTGTTTTAAAATTATTTTTATTTCTTTATTTATTGTAGCTCAACATATTAATTTCAGCATAGAGTAAATTGTAATTACATTTTTGTTTGAATATAGTATTTTAGTTTATGTGTGTATTTTATGTTTTTGAGATCTCATTCTTGTTTTTCAAGTCCTGTGCTTGTAGATCCTGAAGTTTAGCATACATTTTATCGCTTGAAGAAATGAACATAAGGAAGCACAATGGAAAGCAATAAGGTTCATGAGCAAAATGAGACACCACCTTAGATTCAAGGAATGGAAGAAGATGAAATAGACAATTAATGAATTGGGAATATCAAAGGTCTATAATGGATTATTGAACACCAAGAGTTTTCGGTATTCACTCAAGTATGCAAAGACCATGTGCGAAGGTAAACAACTTTAAAACTAGGTACAACAAGCTCGTTCCTAG
>JAYMTO010000447.1:0-12335 GCA_036898065.1 California macrophylla | reverse complement strand
AGATAGTTTTCCTTTTATGACCAACTCATAAGGGTAGCTTTTAGCAGTTACCCCAAAGGGCATCTCCATTCATTCTCTTCTCTCTACTTGCAGGGAGAGATTTGCATTGATATTAGTGTAGGGGGAGCCATTTTTTGAATTGTTGTTTCAATCATGCTCCCTACATTTAAGCTACATACATTTTATATCCTTTGAGAGTGGTAAAAGGAGAGGATATAAAATAATATGAAAAATAATGTAGAGAAAATGTTAGGGAGCTCCCCGCATATAAAGAGAAAATGAAAAATAATGCATGGAGTGCATTGGATTGGTGTTTTTTACATGTTGACTCCCTACAATAGATTTTTAGCTGATGTAGAGAGGGCATTAGAGATGCCCTAAACTGGCCTAATATTACTACAGAACAATGAGGTAGAAGAAAGAAGAAGGCGGAGGCTAGGTACCTGGACCAAGATATCTGTGTAAAACACCAATAAGCTTTATTGTAGAATTCCTTGTGGCGGCTGTACTAGATTGCAGTCCAGTATCTTTACAGAAATCAATTAAATCCTACAAAAGAATATTTAAACAACTTCAGCTGCCATAATAAGTTTTTTTACCAAAATCAAATATCCGCCATTAGGTTGTGTATAGAAGAAACGGAACTGAAACAGAACAATGAAAGATAAATTCAAAAGCACCTTTAGTTTCAAATGTGATACACCAAAGTCTTCAACTGCCGATACCATCCATAATAGTCCCTCACTAAGAACCTTAGGATTCTTGTGCTCTTTCATTATTTTGTATAGCTACAGCAACCACGATTTCTAATCTATTAGCACTGAGCTAAATTAAGTAGCAGAATCGGCAAAGCTTCAGTAAGGACAGTAAATGTACACAGATAGATAAGCAGAAATACAATCCAGGCACGTATAGACCACAACAACACTTACTCTTTCAAAAATAAACCCTGGTCCTACTGCTTCTGAGAAAGTGGTAAGGCACTTCATGGCATGAGCACGGGTCTTGATATCAGCTACTCTTTCACTTATACCTATCCATTACAAATATAAGACAAGAAAATTTGAAGCTGAGATCATGAAATAGAAAGAAGAAAACAAACTATAACCAGCCACAGCTGAAAATATATACACAGCGTGCAATAGCCTGTCGGAAGAGAGTGTTGGTTCAAACTCACTTACAGGCATAACAAATGTGTAATACAAAACTATATGAAGAAAATTAAAGAAAAAGGCAACATGTCTCAGAAGTGTAACACCTACCAAAAAGGCAAAGAACTACACACTTTTTCGGAAACTTTTTTGCTGTAGAAGCTATGTAAGTAATAACTTCAATAACCTGTTGCTGGACCTGCATTGTTCAGACTAGAAGTTTAAATTATATTACTTGCATAAATTAGGAAAATCAGTCCAGTACAAGAGAGGACTTAAACTACCTGGACATTTTTCTCACTCCACCCAGGAACAGCACATAGTAACCGGACCAGAATCTCCACTGACTGGTCAAGCTCTTCTAACCCTTCCACTTGTTGTTTTAAAGCCAAAATTGCTGCAATAGACATAAGAACTTAGTACCACAGAAAAAAATGAAAAAGCCTTCAATAAAAAAAAGGAGAATCATCGTGTGATGCACCATGAATAATCCCATGACCATAAATTTAGTACAATCGACCAGTTTCAGCACACAACATGAACAACTAAATGAGCAAATTATCTTATGTCACATCATCCATCCCATATTTCATATAATGAAATTATAAAAGAAATCATAAGCCAATGCTTTTTCCATCTTTGGTACTCATTAAAAATAAAACCATGAAGCATATGGGAACCTATGAAGAGCTGAAAATCCATATTAAGCAACTACAAGAGGCACTCCAGATGAATTTAATCTGAGAAAAGGGGAACCTACGCAGCAAATATATTTCATCTAAAAATGCAGAGGAACGTGTAATAAAAACAAACAAATAAAATTATGTGCTAAAATAAAATAAAGAAACCAGAAAGAACATCAAAAGAAACAAAGTGCTTCACATTAAAGTTGAGTGATTATGCATATCGTAGCATGCATCCCATCGTACAACTCCTAGGAATTTAGACGTCAAAGACATAGAGATACAGCGTAGCTTCATTCCCAATATCACCAAATTAAAACTGACACAACCAACTATTCTGTTGCATTGTTCAGTATAGGCATGAATCATACACATGAGTGCCACTGAAATTGTGCAAACACAACATGAAATATTGTTATTTACCTCACCTGCTAATATCCTAGTGCAGAACATAAATCTAAATCCGTCATAAAAATGTAGAAATACCAGAAAGGGTTAATCATGTACATAATTAAACTGGGAGGCCATAGGTACACTGGTGGTAAAACTAGACATGTATGAAAGCCATAAGACGTTGATGAACACAGTGGTTCATACTAATTGTAGAATTATAATACCAGAAAGATGTTTACCTGGCCGTGCTCTACAAGGTAAACATCTAATAGTTGGGTTTCACTTTTTCCCTTTATATGTACCTCTTCTCATCTATTTTTATTCAATGTAGGAAACACATATGCATATAGCCACATGGCCAATAATGCCAAGTCGAATTTTAAAACTGAGCTGCATATATATAGGGCCGGTCTCCACAATTGAAAGGTCAACCTAGGTTCGACTCCCTTTATATAAACCTCTTTTCCTTCTATTCTTATTTGAAGAGAGACTTTATACTTCAATATTAATCATTTTAACAAATCTATGTATCTTGGAGTCAGAACTAAAAGAATAGAATTATTTTGGTATGAAGGATTCTTCCCATCCTCAATATAATGGTTCACCAAAGGCACTCACCCTATAGTTACCAGTAATATTGGCAAAAGAGCAAACAAAACAGGACTTAAACAATGTTAGCTATAAGAGATAACTACAAACAAACCTTCCAGTCGCTCTTTCCATACAGTGCTTTTCAACTGAGATATAGTGTCTGCCTGTATGAGAGAACCTACTCGACTCTCAATCTCCTCAAGGCCCATTTCAGATGGCTGCATATATTAATCAAACCAGACAGCAGTAAATTGTTAACCATATAAGAATTATTGTGAAGAAAAAAACACCAAAGAGCTTTTGCATATAAGTATTAGTTTACCTCTATGTCTTCAGGTGGTTCAACTGATTTTGACGTCTTGGGGTGTGCAGCTCCATCTTTCTTGTTGGCAGCTGGTTTTGCCGATGCTCCCTTTTTATTAGCAGGCTGACAACATACTCAGACTCAAGAAAATATATAAATAAACATAACAAGATAGACTACTAGCATGATAGGCTATGATGCAGACATGCATAGGAATCAAGCTTTCAGTTATCGATTCTACCTTCAGGGACAGCTGTATTTTCTGCAAACACTGCAGAAATATAGTATGATTCTAATCTATTTGTGTTTTTCATGTCTTCTGAAAGTCTATTAAAAGTACATGTCTTAGTTTAGAATTAATAGCCCAGTCTCATATTTCCAAACAAAATCCCAATGTAGCTTATCATTTAGCAAATTTTCAGAACCTGTCTTACATCAGGCTGCTAATACTAAGATTTCAAACTAAGGAAAAAGGTTAGTACATACAGCTGGCTGTACAGGCCTCTTTCCACTAAGCATACTTGCTGCTGATCTTCTAACAGTACCTTGAGAGGCCTGCAGAGGAAGTCATTATGTTAACACAATGAAATGAGAGGATATCTGCCAGCTATGGCTCAGCTAATGTAGAAGTTCGCATATCAATTATTAAAAAGGTAATAATATGTAGGAAATGCTTTTCTTTTTTTATAGCAGCAATACTGCTGCCTACCATATAAATGTTTTCAATAAAGAAGATCAACATCTCCCAGGTCAGACTCAAAAGGCATAGTCAATGTTAAATAAAGAAACGACAAATGAAACAAATAGAATGACACCGATATTATCAAAAATAGAAAGCATGAGAAAACTATAGCAAAACATGAAGAAAAAAACATCAAATACAGTAAACTTCATGCAACAAATTAAAATTTAGTATACCAAAAGAAGAACTAGAACTAACAGTAAATATGTCAGGTCATCTCTTCTCATATGCATCACATTGCATGCTAACTGTCAATTTATAAACTATTTTTACCATGCCTTAAACATATGCAAGGCATATCAGCCAAATACATGACAAGGGAGTTCGGTTAATTATATGGCTTTTAAAGTTCATTAGCTTACATTCCAAGAAAACACCTTATATTGGCTATAAGCCACTGGCCTATATACCATGCTTTAATAGCCAAGTAAAATAAGCTGGTCAACCTTCATTAAAACAAACTCATTGTAGTCTTAATACATTGTTGGTCCCCAAGCCACCCTCAAATAGGATACATCAAGCAGGCTATTCATAGGACGGCTAACCGTGAGATACAAAACAGTAATAATAGGCAACTATCCATTGGTATGATAAGGTTCTTCGCAATGTCAAAAACCCAATAAAGTAAAACATGAATGTTGGATATGAAAGAAAGAATACCTCCAATGACGAACTTCCACCAGAACTTTGAATTGGAGCTGGCATATCATGACAAGACGTATGGTAGAGAAATTATAATAATAGTAATAAAGTAAATGAAGTTTAAGCTATGAAAAGCAACAGAATTACAAATAAGTAACAAACCTGAGCTTGTAGCTGTTGAAGCTCCATCTCCAGGACCCCCAATCATTTCTGAAAGCTTCTTTCTTCTAATATCATCAAGTTTCTCCAGCGACCTTTCTAAAGGCCTCATGCCTACCGACTATATGAGAGTAAACAAAAGTACAAGAATGTAAGTGACTTAAACATGTGTTTCCAGTATAAGAGCTTCTTATATGCTGAAAATAATGTACCTTTGCTATTGCTGCCAAAGCTGAAAACGCTGCATCTCTCACTTCTGGCGTTCCATCGTTAAGGCACTACAATAAACTCCTTTCATTTTCAGACATTACATAGATAAAACTAATGACATGATAGAGATCGAATAGATATAAAATCTACAAATCCATCATAACATATAAAGAAACAGAATCAAATTACACCATATGGTTCATTGAACCCCAAAGTAGATAGCCCAGAGAGTAGTCAAGAAAATAAATAAGTCATGCAAAATTTAAAAAAGGAACACATGCCACTTCCTACCCCAATGCATGAAATGGTTTAGTTAATGGAACGTGTAAGAACTACACATGTAAGACAGTACTCACTGACCTCCATACAGATTGGCACATATTCCTTGTGCACTTTCAGAACAAGAGCCTTGTTACTTGTTTCAATACAAAATGTCACCCAATTCAATGTTAACGAGCGCACAAGAGGAACTTTATTCTTCACTGCTGTCTTAACATCTGCAATAAAATCGTAAGTACATCAGCAAAATAAAGAGCAGAGCCAAAAGGAAAATATATATATATATATCGCACTATTGGAACTCCAAAAATTAGCGAAATGTAAATGTCGTGAAAAGTCAGAAACAATTGACATGAGGGGCACAAAATCATTGGTACATGGGAGAGATGGCACAAAATGATTCAACCTATAAGGAACTTTACAAGTTGCAGACCGTAAAGAAAGTCGAACCCACCTTCAACTGTGTCAGCTAGATTTAAGCAACCAGACTTATGTATCGCCTGGAGAGTCTGAGTCAGTGCATCAGTAAGAGTAGGTTTCTTCTCTTTCAGTTTTTCCTGTTACAAGAAGAAACTAGTTATAGATCCTAAACAATATGCACACAAATAGATCCTCTTTGGCCAAGGTATACACAAAGCTCAAAAAAGCATTCCCATACATGCACATTTCAATTTATTGCACACATAAATAATGTTTCCCCCTAACCATAAAAATCAAGACAATATAAATATACAAAAATGACAAAAAAATACTAATCCCTGTCTCAAAATAAGTATCCCAATTCTTAAAAGTGATGTCCCAAAATAAGTGTCTCCTTTCCTTTTTGTTTGTTAATTAGTCATGAAATACCAATGATATATGCCTCTAAGTTAGTTCTAACATGTTTAGATGGGATGTGGGAGTAAACGATAATTGATGGAGAGTCAAACACAAAAAATTGATATCTTAATTCTCGCAAAGAGTCAAATGGGGCATCGAAGGAGCAGTTCATTAGGGCTCCATTCTTCACAACAAAAAAGGAAGAAGACAGTGGTTAGGTCCACATGTCCCTTCATTCATGCATCTTTCTATTTTTTGGTTAAATACATAAGTAGGGGTCCTTGCCAAAACGTTACCCAAAAAAATGTAGACCGAAACAACATCTTTATTTTAAGCAAATGGTTTGCTTGTTATCTCTAAAAGGAATTCTTTTGGAGAAGGACACTTTAATTCGAAAAGAGGAAGACATTTTCCTGATGTTCTGAATTAAACTTCCAGTAGCTAGAAAGCTAGAAAAAGATTTATTATTGTCCTGTGCTTGATTTTCCTTCGTGTAACAAAGTCTCCAATATTGAAAAAAAAACATTCTGCCAGGTTATCTTCATTACCAGTAAAATTTCAAGCATTAGCAATGATAGTCCTAACAGTTTCCTTAACTTCAAAAGGCATGCCTCCACCAGATGACTGTGCTAATTCGGAAAGGATATGAAGGATATTATGGACACTACACGAAGTGCGGAACATAATAATTGAGGACCTTAGAGAACAGTTTTAACTTTTACACATACAAAATAAATGGCATATCAACATGGATGTGTAACTGAGCATTAAGTACTGTACTCACAAGTAAAACTGGTAACAACATTCTTGAACTCGATGTAAAATGTGTTCTAAGACCCCGTGCTAGGTTACCAATGGCTTGGATTGCTTCAACAGCAACAGCAATGTTAACATCTGTGATAAGCTGCAGAAAAAACATAGTGAGGTTATTGTGTATGGCAAATTACATAGCCACTTCATCAGCAGCTAACCAACAAAAAGACAGTTGAGCAAATGAAATCCAAGTACAACTACGTGTTAAGCATTACCCTAAAGGGGAGGGGGAAGGAAAGAAAGTATGAACTTAGGGAGGTTGGGAGAATTTGTTTAACACACCTTCTTTAACGTCCGACACACTTCAATGAAATCACCAGGAGCAATTCTTTTTGTGGAGGCAAGTTTTGTTAGCTCTGAAACAGCCTCCTTTCGTTCCAACCATTTTGCAGCTTTCTGGAAGACAGTTAGTTATAATGTTCAAAAGAATTATTATACCCAGCATCATAAAATATATTGATACCTTTTCTAAGTGAAGTAAATTATGAAATCAGAATTAAATTTCAAGATATAAACAAAAGTAATGCAGACAAACTCGTGTATAGAATGTCAGAGACAGATAGAGCACTAACCACTCCATCCCAAAATCCAGACTTCTCTAAGGGAGTCAATATATCAACAGGATCAACAAGCTCATACTCGTCTATTTCTGTAGGGACTGAAAATAAAGGTAAACATCAGGAGACTAAAACCAAGTTATGATACCTAAAATTTTGATATTTTCTCTATCAAGGTTATACTAATAATGATGCAAACATCACTGAAATGATATTGAATTTCAAAACAAATGATAATTGTCCAATATCATCATACTCCCAGCACATACTATCAGCTGCAGGTTCATCTGAAGGACCAGGACCCGCAAGTTCAGACACAGCTTCCTGTTCTGGCTCCTTGTCTTGCTCCGCTCTGATCATTAAACCAAAATGAATCACCTCGAAACCCTAAATTTTAATTTTCTATATAAAAAAGCAAAGTACCGAAAGAACAATATGGTTTGATGATATACAAATTTTACAGCATACAAGAAAGCATGTAATTACAGTAAATTAGAGTTATCAGAAGATAATGATCTAGAAATATATCCAATAGATACCCTTGAAAGTTCCCTAGGTTCCCATTCCCACTGTCATGCGTCAACATTTCATGAATATGGAAAATAAATAAGCAAACCTATAGAACTAGCAAACCAAAGTCATTTATACAATAAAAGCCAAAAGAAACTTCGTGTATATGAAATAAAAGGTATAGACATGTTATTAAAGCAAAAGCTACAAAAGAAAAGTTCAGATAATTCTGTGAATTGGAAGGAACATCACATAGAAGCAGGGACTTTCTGAATTCACAAAAATTGGGTATGAGAAGATGTCAGGGGAAAGAAAGCATGGATATTACATTCACCCAAAATATATACTACCAAAGTTTTAGTTAAAACCATAAAAAATAACAAAACAAAAGGGCATAAGAAAATAGTGAAAATGTGCGCAGCACCACTAATGTATTATCAAGAGAAAGAAGTATAAACTTCCTAGAGAAAATAAAAGCTACATAGCAGGTTTTTACCTTATTTTCCTGGTAGGTTTGGCTGTCCCATTAACATTTGCAAGCTCAGCTTCCAGCTCTTTTTTCTTCAAAGAACAAGAATAAACCACAATTACTGAATGTCCAAATGACATTAAAAACGGTGTGAAGAGTTAAATATAAATTAGAATACCATTGTATCTCGCATTTTCTCAAACAATATTGATTTTACAGGATCTTTCCCAATCCAGCGACATAGCTCAAGAGTCAGCCCTTTGGAAGATGCACGTACATTTTGATCTTGATGATCAAATAGTTCAGGAAGCATTTTCAGAATTCTTTTGGGGGGAACAATTTTCGACCCGAACTCACTAATTACAAGCATGATTAGGAATATGCCCAAGTAAGTGCAAGCAATATACAAATATTAAAAAGGTCATTTAGAGCATGTAGGAAAAAGGATAACATCAACAAACCTCAGGGCTTGAAACATGACATCAATTGCAGGTACAACAGCTTTTGCAACTTTGTTTTTTATTGCCTTCTCCATTGTATCCTAGATTGACAACAGAGATACTCAGAAAATTTTGATAAATTGCTGGTTACGACAAAAATAAAATAAAACCAAAAGTATCAGACACATGGAAACAAATGAAACCTAAATTAACAACAATATTCATTTGAATAAGATGATTTACTCTATTAGCGCAGATGAATGAATAAAATGCCAAAAGGAAGGTGCATTGATATGAATTTGATATCAACCACACCATGCAAATTAAGTTCAGCATGGATTAAATACATTATACATACATGTCTCATGTAAATAACGGCAATAAATGGAAGTATATACTGAACTTCTAACCAAGGTAAACCAAGATTACTCCTCACATTAAGTTTAAACAGAAAATAACAGATAACATTCGCAAAACTACTCCTGTACCATTATTTACTTAATAACATTTCTTCTACCACATGAGAGTTTGTCTCTCTACCACACACATGCATGCGTGTATGCCTGTAACAGTATGTTCACAATTACATCTACAACTTTTACATATATAACGCTAACCTCTGTTACTTTCCGAGCAAAGAAAAAAACAAGTACTTACTAATTTGGTCAGCTAAAATAAAAACTAATCATTTTAACAGCTTCTTCCTTTGATATATAGCACCATTTCTAATCAATGTTGGGAACATGTATGTAGCTATATGCAACAATATCTATATAAATCTTTCAATTCATATATCTCCTCACCATGAAGTGCTTATGCAAACTCTTCAATCATTATATTGAATGGATAATGTACTCTTCAATTTCCTGAAATTGCACTAACAACCTATATGTTTACTAGCACCAAAGTACTTTGCAGCCAACCAACACAAGTGAAACGAAACCATACAACCAACAAAAACAACTGTTTTATTTAAATACAATGAATTATCAGGAAAGCTACACTATCAGGATTCATTTGTTTACTAAATAAATAGTAATGGCCAGTATACAGACTTATTTACATTGCAATACATATCCAAATTGGAAAAGGAAGCTTAGAGGAAATCCTGAATAGAGATTCAATAGCAGACAATTATAAAAGATTAAACTGAGAAAAGAGGAAAATGGCATGAAATACGTAGATTAAGGGGTTCCTTAAAAGGGTTGAATATGTAAAACTTGACCATGAACCTATACTACAAAAGTATATTTGTATTGGTTCTGATAAACCTGACTACATAAGTAATTAACCACAGAGAAACTATATGTGATCAGGGCATAAGGTTAGGACATCAATTCTCCTAACCAACTGCCATGCCAAATAGCAAAACAGAAAATAGAGTGAAATGTGGAAGACGGAGAAAGATTAATCATGTTTGGGATCTTATAAGTAGTTTCATCGAAAGAACAGAAAGATCAAAAACTAAAAGGTTATTGAGCAAGTCCTCACACGGTTCGAGGCTTGGCTGGCAGACTCGTATTAAACAGTAATAAGCCGAGTCTCCTGTCCAGGTTTAGCACTGTCATCAAGTATAATAGCCAAAACTATATGCTACGGAAAAGCCATATAAGATTACATTTGAAGCCTAATAAGGGGCAATCAGCTGCAAAAGCAAATGCATTTTATTTTCTTTAGCTTCCTAGGGCAAGTTGCTTGGTCTCTAAACCCTAAATTCAGCAAGAAAGAGTGATAGACCAGTTGAACAGGATAGCAATCAGAAGGCTAACCTAAATCAAAAAGCTTTTGTCTAACTTTAAAGAGCCTACACACAATTACATACAAAACCAGAATAGTAGAATGAAGTGAAAGACGTCATGTTGATAAACCAAATATAGCAAGTAACAGAAGTACCAAGAAAACATCCACGGCCTCCAATTCTATCCAAAGCATAAATATTGCTTGAGCCTTCTCCACTGTCTTGGGTCGACCAGTAAGACATTTGGCTGCAATGGCATCACAAGTCTCTTTTGCATACCTATACAAAACAATTCACATCACACAACCAAACACCAAAACAAAACAAAACAAAACAAAACAAAACAGTAAACGAAATTCAAGTGCAGATAGCACAACATGCAAAAACACCAAAGACAGGTTTCCAATGTTCATTACCTCGCGACATCAGCATCGGCAGCTCTCTGAAAAGCAATAAGAGCATCGAGCGCCTTCTCCTGCACCGGAGCATTAGAGTCGGCCACCGTCTTCCTAAACAACGGACCTACACGAGCAAAAAAAAACTTCACCAGAGATCCAAAGCCAAAACAAGCACGGCATTGAAGAACAAGGATCAATCATGCAGAGATCGATAGCAGCGAAACCAGATCTGACAACAACAAAGGAAAGTAGAAGGAAAGAAAACCTAGACGAAACGTAACGCACCAAATTCCCGGAGGCGAGGGTCCTTCGGATCGGTGATGGAGTCGCAGACGGCAGCGAGGTCGATGTTGGCCTCGTTCCTTACCTTCCAGTTCTTGTGCAAAAGCCGATCCTCCCACGGGAGCTTCTTCGCCTCCTTCAACAACTTCTCTTCCTCCGAAGACATTTTCAGAGAACCCTATCGATCTCCGTTCCTTCTCAAATCCGAAATGCAGAGAGGAAGAAGAGGTTATGTCTTCTGCTGCGTCGTCGTTTCCGCTGCCGACTGCCGGCGAGAGAGCAAATGACAAAACAAGGGTAGAGAGAGAAAGTACCCACAAATCGCAATATCTTTCTTTCAAAACAGAAGAGATAGAAAAAAGAGTGTGTTGTAGAGAGAGAAAGGAACAGAGGGGGGTATTTTGGGCTGTACATTTTGAATTTGGTGGTGTACGCACGCGCTCCTACAGGTCGTAAATAACGGACGAGCTGCATGGAGCCAATTGGAACATCACGTGCATACGACGTACTGTATTTCGATTGTGAAAGTCTGATTGTGGTTGAGCGGTGTGATATATGAGCTCGTCCGTCATGAAGTGGTTTTGTAAAGGAGAGTGAAGGAGCGGAGAGAAATACATTTAAAAATAAATAAATAATAATTAGATGAAAAATGTTTGGAAAAAAATTGGTGGAATAAGGTGAAGGTTGATAAATAGTATTGTATGCGCTTAAAAATAAGTATGGTAAATGTATCCAGCAACCTGAAGATGTTGGCTTGGAGAGCAATGGTGAATTTCTTACCAACCCGAAACCATTTACGTTCTTGGAAAGTCATGTGCCCACACGAATGTCCACTTTGCCAAAGATAGCTAGAAATGGTGGTCCATCTCCTGTATTGATGTCCGTTCTTGAGGGTCTGTCGGGTGTTGGCAGTAGGGTCAGCAAGTCTGGTGGGGGGCATAATTTATGGAATGTGGTAAGTCATGTTTTTCGCAGCAGCTCAACAGGACTGGTAGAGAGAATCCTGGTTATGTAGGGTGCAGTCTGGAGAGAACGTAACAACAGAGTATGGCGCAGAAGTAGAGCAGACCAGAAAAATTGCTTCCTTAAAAGCGTTGCAGAGTGGGGAGGCTGGAAGCTAGCAGTGGGGGGAGGACCCAGTTAGGCTCGACCGTT
>JAYMTO010000446.1:0-12338 GCA_036898065.1 California macrophylla | reverse complement strand
TCAAGGCCTAGTTAAAAACGGAACCATTTCTAATTTTCTATTTTCATTAAGATATGCTATTTGATTAAAGAGGAAAGTTTTTAATTTGGTCTAGTCCTACACTTGTATCATGTATCATCATGCAATAACTTTCACGACCCAATACATACGTGTGGGAATTAAATGCGTTTTTATGGAAAATAATTTTTGATCATCGATCAAATATTACTTAATCAAGTGAATTTTGATAATTACGATCAATGCTATAATTACATTGTTTATTTGGTACCAACACTACACTACACTACACATGTTAGTTACGCAGGACCAAAGTCTTCTTTGACCCAAACCAATCCGTGTTCAATTCAAAACTTGTCCACCGTTCCGTTCCATAGCTCTCGAGAAATCCCAGAAAAATTCACTTTCACCCACAAAGATTTCATTTTTCCTCTTCCTGTTCTTACCCTTCTGGCTTCCCTTTACTGGGTCCTGATTTTGGTCAACCAGTAAAGCCAGCTCGAGCTTTTTATCGGACCTTTCGAGTCCATTGTATCGATAATTGGGGTTTCCATTTCTTCATCAAGTTCGTCTCTTAATCGTGCCCCTTTTGGTTCACATGAGGTGTGGTCTTTGTGCTGGGTATTGCTGCTTAGCTCGAGATTAATGGGAAGCATGGAGCCAGCGGTATTGGCGATCTCGAGGTTTACCGTCGTCTGGTTGATTTTGGGGTTTCCGTTGGTGTCTTGGGTCGCCGGTAATGCTGAAGGTGCGTATGCTGAATTGTTACGTTCGCTTTGTGTTTTCATTTGTTTGCTGGATTTTGATATCCGTTTTATGTGATGTGGGTGTTGTTTGATTTTGGAAGTAATTCATGAGCTATGCTGTGATTTTGATTTGTTATGCGGTTTTGGGTGCCGCTGAATCAAGTTTTGGTTGGGAAAGTATAATAGTTTCTTCAATTTTATTTGTTTTTGCTGCTAAAAAGTATGGAGGTGATAGAGACAACTTTGTGATTGAAGAATGCCACATGCTTGAATAACTATCCGGAGTTGACTTGGCTGTTCTGAGATTTCAATTTCTTTCATGTTGTTAGTTCCTAGTGAATAGAGGTATTGTCAGCATGAGAACTGTATAGCTTCCACTGGCTGATTTGGATTGCGTATCTGGATACCTTATTTTGTGGACAGGCCCTGAGATATCATTACTAGCGCAACTCAGCTTAGTGTGCCTTATGTGGAGTTCAGAGCGTAGTTGAAACCATCTGGGGAATTACTGCATGATATTTGAGGAATTCAAATATGTATAGTCTCTACCATCTCATCGTTTGATTGTTAACACTCTCAATGTAGTACATTCACATTTCTTTCTTTATCATCCATCTGTTGGCTATAGTATTCCACATGGTTCTCTTGGTGCATCTGTTTAACGAGTGCTTTTAGCTCCTGATTAATTGCAGATGACTTTAAAGTTTATTTTCCACTGTATTCTGTCAAGTCCTTTTCTGATCCAATGCGGAAGAACCTTCTATAAATCCGTATTTGTATCTCAATGGAATTGACTTTGGCAGATTTAGTTGATTTAGTCTTCTTGAGGCTTGGATGTGTGGATTTTCCTGTTAACAAAAGATATTTTTATTGGTATTGTTATTTTCTGATTTCTATTCAGGGGTTATTATTGTTTCTTGATAATGTTGTTGTCTGGAAGCAGTACCATCCTGACAATCAACACATTTATGCAATTCAGGTTATGCCTTGAATGCTTTAAAGACCAACTTGGCTGATCCTAACAATATTCTGCAAAGTTGGGATCCTACACTAGTCAATCCTTGCACGTGGTTTCACGTTACATGCAATAGTGAAAATAGTGTAACACGAGTGTAAGCCTCTTTTTAATCTATTTATCTAGTGGAAGTGCTGTTTTGGGGGGACATATTTTGATTGTTTTAGTATAATAACAATGTTCTCCTGCTCACTCTCAGTGATCTTGGAAATGCCGATCTATCAGGCCAGCTGGTTTCCCAGCTTGAACAGCTTCCTAATTTGCAGTACCTGTAAGTGCTTTTCAGATCAACATAAGTTAGATTGTATGTCTGTGATGCTCGGAGGATTAATCTGTATATAATTTTGTTATTACTCTGTTCTATTCCCGTGGACACCATGCACTTTTTTTCTTCTTGTTTTGACATTGTTAAGGATAATATCGTAGCAGTAAGCTTCTTATTGTACTGGACACTGTTCTATTCTGTTTCGACGTTTCATGCGATCGATTACCAAATCCTTGGTGATACCTAACAAGACTAGGGAGCTACTTTAAGAAAATCGTCAGTCTAAGGGAGACAAAAAACATTTAACCCAACATTATATTTAGTAGACCCCTAGTAACTTGCATGTCTTAAATTCTTGATGTCATATTATTCATCAGATGTATTTGTTTGATTGTCTTCTATTTGCTTTAAATGACTAAATCTGCTTTTCATGACAGGGAGCTTTACAGTAATAACATAAGTGGAAAAATTCCGGAGGAGCTTGGGAATTTGACAAACTTGGTGAGCTTGGATCTTTACTTGAACAGTTTAACTGGTCCAATTCCAGACACACTGGGCAAGCTACAAAAACTACGTTTCTTGTATGGACACTTCATCTCATTAACCTGTTTTATTCAATTTCTACTTCAGTTGCTTTATATTTTCTGCTCCGCAGGTTTGCCCACTGCCAATCTGGTGATTTTATGAGCTAATTGGATTAGATAGTTGTTTTTTTGCAACATGGTAATGAAAAGGAATAAATTGAATAGGTCACTGGCTAGATTTTGTATATGACTAGGCATTAGCAAATCAGCTCCTTAGGGGATGAACAGTTGTGCCTCATTGTTGCAGTGGGCATCCTTTCTAATATTTGTTCTTTTTATTATAATGCCTACAGAGTATTACTTTTTAATATATTCCCATTGCTTTTAGCTGAAACATATAAAACTCTTTTTCATGAAACAGGCGTCTCAACAACAACAGCTTATCAGGAGAGATTCCCAGGTCTTTAACAAATGTTACTTCACTGCAAGTCTTGTAAGTGCCATGTTGATACCAACTTTTATCATTATAATATCTTTTACCCCTTAAACCCATCATAAAATTACAAGCATGTTATCCTGCGGAATGCAGGGATCTTTCAAACAATCGTCTAACAGGAGATATACCAGTCAATGGCTCCTTTCAGCTCTTCACTCCCATAAGGTTATTTCTAGTAGCTTGTTCTTGGGTGGTGCGATTGTCACTCAGACTTCTAGTATTTATGCCCCACCTCGTGACTGCGTGCCACTTCATAAATACATGGAATTGAAGTGCCTTGGCTCCACCCTTTATCTTTTCCATGGTTAATGGTATGGGTTACGCGGAAAATGCCTTGCTAATTGCTGCTCTCATCTTTCAGTTTTGCCAATAATCTTCTTAACACTCCCCCACCTTCGCCGCCTCCTCCAGTTCCCCAGTCACCACCAACTTCAGCGGGTTTGTTATCTTTTGTGCTTTTACTATTACTGTCTAATTTCAATTGTAAACAATATTGAAGATCTGCTGCCTTACACTGCACTTTATGTTTCATCCATCAATATAAATGAGAAATTTGTGTTTCCAACTTTTTTCCTACAGAAATAATTTATCACTCTCATTCTCAGTGAACATTGCCAGAATTTGTAATCAGTCTACTTTACACTGTCTCACCTACTTAAATATAAAGCATCAAGTAGTTATCCTTAAGAAACCTACTTTCCTGCAACAAATGTTAGGCAGTAAAATATATGCTTATCCGACACATCGGCATGTCAAGTTTTTTGTATATAAATCCCAAAACAATTGTTTGTCACTTTTACATTTAAACATGAGGAGAAGCCTTTTTAATGCCTGTACTTTGTATTTTTAGCTAAGGCTGGTTAAAGTCTTCAAGGACTTGACAGTTTTTTCACATTCTATTTCCACTAATTAAAGAAACAAAAAAGATGTCGTTCAAGGTTCTTGTTTAGCTCTACAGTAGTTTGTTATTGGTGGATGTCATTAGGATGCAACTGTTATGGATGTTGGTCTGGTTGTACATTGATAGTTGTTCAAGTTTCCCATGGAGTGTCAAACGCTAACATCTGCTGGTTGCAATGGTATCCTTAAATTAGCTCTAATTACATTAGCATTAGGATGTGGGACATTCTATACTGTTATTATCTATCCTCTTTTAATTGTTTTAACTGTCCAGTTCAGTAGATGGTTTTTGGGTATGAAAATCTCAATGGTTCTGGATACATCAACAAAAATAATATATTCAGCTGATGTGTATTTGTCATTGTCATTCTGTTAGGTAGCACTGCAACTGGAGCTATTGCTGGTGGAGTTGCTGCTGGTGCTGCCCTGTTGTTTGCTGCTCCTGCAATTGCTCTTGCTTGTTGGCGAAGAAGGAAACCCGAGGACCATTTCTTTGATGTACCTGGTTAGTAGTCAATGAAAAATAAAAAAATCATTTAAGTCTGCATAATGTTATAGATTTTGTGATGCATTCTAACTGATCTATGTTTTCTTTTGCAGCTGAAGAGGATCCAGAGGTTCATCTTGGACAGCTCAAAAGGTTTTCATTGCGTGAGCTGATAGTTGCTACTGATAATTTCAGCAACAAAAACATTCTGGGTAGAGGTGGATTTGGTAAAGTTTATAAAGGACGTTTAGCCGATGGTACTCTAGTGGCAGTCAAAAGACTTAAAGAGGAACGAACTCAGGGTGGCGAGCTGCAGTTCCAAACAGAAGTAGAAATGATCAGCATGGCTGTGCACCGAAATCTGCTTCGACTGCGTGGTTTTTGCATGACACCTACAGAACGTGTGCTTGTATATCCTTACATGTCTAATGGAAGTGTAGCATCATGTTTAAGGGGTACCTCCTTTCATTCTCTCCTCTTCTATATGATTTCACCATTTAAATGCTATCTTCAATGGACTTCAGTTGTTGGTCTTGATATTTATGAGTTATGAAAACAAATTTGAAACACTAACTTCATATTTTTAGTTTTCCAAATGCATTGAAACTTGAAAGTTGGATAGCTGCAAATTGGCTTTATATCTGGACACTGTTGAATTCTTGCAAATCTTAAGTATTAGGTCTTTTTATGCTTGTGGTGGACAAATTTATCTTATGCTTCTATTATTGAATTATCACAGAGCGTTCAGAATCTCAGGGCCCACTTGATTGGGCAATACGGAAGCGAATTGCATTAGGATCTGCAAGAGGACTTGCTTATTTGCATGATCATTGCGATCCAAAGATTATTCACCGTGATGTAAAAGCTGCAAACATATTGCTTGACGAGGAATTTGAAGCAGTAGTTGGAGACTTTGGGTTGGCCAAACTCATGGATTACAAAGATACCCATGTCACAACTGCTGTACGTGGAACAATTGGGCATATAGCTCCCGAGTACCTTTCAACCGGAAAGTCCTCAGAGAAGACAGATGTTTTTGGGTACGGGGTCACGCTTCTCGAGCTCATCACTGGACAAAAGGCTTTTGATCTTGCTCGCCTTGCAAATGACGAAGACGTCATGTTACTTGATTGGGTACACATTTACCAACTTTACCATTGATGTTCCTATATTTTTCGTCATTATCAGTCTTAAGTTGTTACTTTTGTTCAGGTGAAAGGCCTTCTGAAGGACAAAAAATTGGAAACTCTTGTGGATGGAGACCTACAGGGTAACTACATCGACGAGGAGGTGGAGCAGCTAATCCAAGTTGCTCTGCTATGCACCCAAGGCTCCCCGACGGAGCGACCCAAGATGTCCGACGTGGTCAGAATGCTCGAAGGCGATGGCTTGGCCGAGAGATGGGAAGAGTGGCAGAAAGAAGAAATGTTCCGCCAGGAGTTCAATCCCTCCCTCCACCCGGGTGCCGCAGATTGGATCGTCGACTCCACTTCCAACCTCCGTGCAGATGAACTTTCCGGCCCCAGATGATACCTTCAGTGTCCCATGGTTCACTATTCTGTATCTACAGAAAATCATCACAATTGTGCATATCATTTTCGTCCTCGTCGCCTTTCTTCTTCCTTTTTGCTCAACTCTCCTTCCCTCGTGTTCATATCTCATATCGAACATGACATCATAATCTTTCATTTTTATGTGTATTGAAACATCAGTACAAATTGTTACAGAAATAAAAAGTATTTCTAGTGTTTTTACCAGATTCATGGATACCACAATCAAATATTGTGAATGAAATAACAAGTTTCTTAAATACAGCACATAAGTGAGATAATGAAAATGTTAAGCACAACATCAAGCAACCAGTGTGTTAGAACTTGAACCTAGAAGATGATGCAGACATGTTTTTGACATATACTATATGAATATAATACAATTTATTGATACTAACATGAACTTTTCTAGCACCAAAAGCATTATATGTCAAGGGTTTGGCAGCTAACCAATTCATATGACCCAGCCGCCCTGGTAGCGATAACTTTCCAGAGGTCTGTTTCTAAATCCCTTGCAGATTGAGGATGTTCAGAAGGAGAGTTATGTGGTGACAATGGTGTGGACGGGAAAGGGTTTTGCACATCAGCCTGCAGAACTGCAATGTTGCGGTTGACATCTTTAGTGATTACATGAAGTTTCCCGAGTAAGCCCGCGAGTAAGTAGGGAGACTCTGAATCAGTGAAGTCGCGGATGGGAACATCTTCTGCAACAACTTTCCAAGCATCGTCTTGGTAGTCATACACTTTTATCTTAGCGCTATCAAGGGAGCTAGAAGGATCCAGTGCATACAGCTCACCATCTACTGTGACACTCAATTTTGTTCCAGCTTGCCTGGCAGGCCAACCCTCGCCCATTCCTGTTGGCATGTCAACCCATGAATTCATATCGGGATTATAAACCTCTCCTCCAACGTCGACAAAGAAAGGCCAACAATACAGACTTTGAGGTACGAATAACCTTCCCCTGTATGATGTCATTCCTGTTGCAATGGGTTTGAGCAAATCAGCTAGAAAAGCAGTAGGTAACACCTGAGCTTTTGAAAATGGCATGCTGGGTATCTCAGACCATACGCCCAAACAGGGATCAAATACTTCAGCAGATTGAAGCGGAGTCAATCCACCACGACCCTTTGTAACACCTCCAACAACATAAAGCTTGTTGTTTAACGTTCCTGTCTTACAATAGGCTCTACCAATTGACATTGAACTTGTTTCAGTCCATATGTTTAAGATTGGGTTATATCGCCAGACACATTTCATGGCTGAAGCTCTTGAGAAGCCCCCCAAAACATAAAGACTACCATCAACAGCCCCAATTGCACAGCCACAAAATGGCATCCGATCCATTGCATCTTTCCTCCCAAGCCAGCCCCTGATGACATCTGCAATTTTGATGGTTGACCCCACCATATTCCACATTCTTAGACCACTAAACCCCCTCCTGTTTTCATCTTCATAAGTAACATCAGGCATAGGTGGCAACCTTTGCCATCTGCAGGATAAAGGGTCAAGAGCATACCATAAAAGCTTGTCATCATCAACCTTGGTTAACATGTACAGCCATTCCTCTGTTGTTCTGAGATCTTTTCTCAAACTGTACAGCTCATTGCTTACAATAGCAGCTTTCCATGCCCGGGAGACTAATTTTACTTTCAAGTAACAAATCCTTGGAAGCCGGGCAAGAATCTGAAGAGAGATCTCATCAGGAAGAGTGGGAATCAGTCTTGGGTTTTCCTCGCATAAACTTCTTGACAATCTCTGCCTCTTGCAAGTATAACCCTGTGGAACCTCAAAGGACTCCGTTGCTCCATTCCTGGAATTATTTATGCTCAGTACAGCCCCCATAAGATTATTTTTACCACTTGACACTACACTGCCATACAGATGTATTCCTGAATCAGACCGTTACAATTCTACTTTACATCTCAGCATCTGAAACAATAAAAAATAAATAAGTAAATGTCCATAATCATAGTAGAAACTGTAGATTGATAAAACAAATATTGCAGAAACTTTGAAGTGGTACAATGATGTAATTTAAGAATAAGCACACGGGCAGAACTATAATCAGACAAGGAACTAGTAACCTTGCCCTGCATTGAGTTCAGGTCAGAGATAACAAAAACAAAAGGCCTGACAATGTGACAAAATAAAACAGTTATGCATCCAACTCCATTAAAATCTAGCTTAGCTCAACCTAGCAAGCTCACTCAAATGGTTAAGCAATAGCCAACAGATAAACAACCAACAACCAATGTTGAACTTATGTTAGAAAAGAAGTTTAACAGACATATGCCTAACATAACGTTGGATGGTTTCATCTTTGGTCTCCAAAATAAAACAAAACAGAAGATACTGGAGGTAGGTGAATTGCAAGGGAGAAATGCATAGTACTTCACAGCATTTAGCAGCACTAAGCATGAGTAACAATTAATTTGAATCAACACCAGTGAGTAATTATAATAGTTAAAAAAAGGAAATTAGACCTTTTTTTTTACTTCAAGAGACACATACAAATCCAAGTTTCAGATGAACCAAACCAAACCAATCAAATCACCAATTATTTGATCTCGCTTCCTCAATTTTATTGCAACCCAAACAGAAAATTGAAGAATAAAGGTTGAAAACTTGAGTTATTTTACATGTAAACACTGATAAATTACTAGTACAATCAGGTCAGTCTCAGAAAACACAAATCAATAAATGCAACCATAGATTCCAGCACTTGTTAATTTGAGCCATACAAGCCAAATTTAAAAAAGAGCTGAGAAGATCAAAATCAAAACATTCTCCTAGTTCAGTAGAAACCCAATTCCCCTCTACAGCCTAAACAAAACAGTAAACACCTGTTTGTTTCGCAGGAAAATAATGTTTTCCAGAAAACCAATTGAATTTCGAAAGAGAATAACTAATTCAAGGGGAGAATACATAATTGATAATAAGAAACAAGAGAATCAGTACCTTTCAACATAGGAATCAATTAGGGCTTTTGGAACCAATTGAGAGTGTGAGGAAGAAAGAGTTCATTTGGAACCATTGATATGCGAAATGGTAAGCAGTTTTGTAGTGTGTTATTTTCTTCTTCGTCTCTCACATCACATCAGCCTTACACGTCACCGTTTCAGGTACACGTCTGATTTTTTTTTATTAAATAAAAATGTATTCCATGTAACAAGGCAAGACAACTAATTAGTAATTAATGACACTATAATATTTAACGAAATATACGGTAATGCCTGTAATTACTTTGTGAGAGTTTGTTGCCACGTCAAACTTCACTAGACTTTTGAGATTGTCAGACATTAGTCGAATACTAGTCGAATTTATATATTTTTTTAATCTTTTATTAAATAAATTATTGTATACATTCAATTCAAATATAAAATTTATTATGTAAAACTATTTTTTATTATTATGATACTCAATCACTAATATAATTAATCACACCTATTAAATTCACAAAATATTATAAAAAAGATAAAATTAAGAAAATAATTTAATAAGATGAAATAAAAATATTTTGATATTTACATTGTATCTTTGAAATAAAAATTATATTATTATTATATAGCTAATCACTATATAATTAATCACATTTGAAGAAAACTAATATAATTATTTATATGCGAAATTATTATAATAAAAAAATAAATATCAAAAAATAAGAAAATAATTTATAAAGACAAAATGTTAGAAAAAAAGAAGTAGAATATTACAACAGGTAAGAATTGAACACAGAATTTGGGACAAAACACAGTCCTGTACATTTCTTTTGTTGGTCGTTGAATTTCTTGTATGTCGCTAAATGTGCAAATGTACAGCGAAAAATGTTTTAGATGGAAAAATAGTGGGTATATGTCACTATAGTATATAACGACGAATAAATTTGACCCAGTGACGGACATTATTTTTATCAGCTAAAAAAGACTTATACATGGTGAAGCCGAGGCCTAGTAGACAAAAGAAGCCCAAAGCCAAGGGATAAAAAGAGCTAGGTTCTGTAAAACAAGGAGGGAAGGTCCCGAACCACAGAACAAAGTCAGCAGGAGATTTTTCTTCGCCCACGAACTCGAGAGAGACGCAGAAGATCTGAATTTTTGAGATGGTGGCTGATGTAGGCTCGTGATGGTTTATGCATTCCTTGAGAGCCATATTTACCAGATTGTGACACCACAAATCCTCCCCCAAGCATGGGCACATCGCCTCGCCGGCCCACTATAAGATCGCGCGTGGAGGTCGATAACTTCCAGCATGCAAAGATTTTACCCTAAATCTCGCTCGATCTTTTGCAGTGGAGAAGAAGGTGCATAGGTTGGATGCGAGAGAGATTATGGAACATCCAACGATCCTCTGATACACTCATAGTAGGGAGCGCATTGTGGAATGCAAGCCAGGTAAGAGCTACGACCTTTGGGGGTGTGGGATTTTCCAACCCATCACTCAGATCTCCCATAGCTGGAGGAGCATTCTCTGAAAGTTGATACTCCAGTGAACCCCATCCCAGTATTTGATTACTTAAGTGTCTTGATCGGTGGCCAACCGATGGATCCGAGGAAACAATTCGCACAAGGGTTCCTGGGAGGCACAGGCATCTTACTAGAACTTGATATGAAAGCCCTAACCAAGCTTCCAGCCAAGTCCTGTAGCTCCGCGAACCTCCTCCACCATTTGGCAAGAAAGCTACAATTATTGACTGACAATAGTCTTATCCCCAAACTACCTTCTGATTTTGCCTGGCAAACCATCTTCCAATTGACCTTGCAGAAGTATCGTCTATTAAAGAAAGAACACCACAAGAAGTTTCGCTGCATAAATTCAAGAGTCGTGATGACCTTCTTAGGGGCTCTGAAAAGAGATATAAAATTGGGAGACTTGAGAGAGAGGCTTTGATCAAGGTGACCCGACCGCCCAATGAGAGATGATGGTTTCACCATAATTCCAAGGAGCGACGATATTTTTGAATGATAGGGGCCCAAATTGTTGCCAGCCTAAGACTGTCTCCCAAGTAGAGGCCAAGGTATGGGATCGGGTGTGCAGTAGGGCCGCAACCTAGGATTTCAGAGAATTCATCCGCCTGAGCAGCGTCCCCGTTGAGGAGAATAAGCTTGGACTTCAAGTAGTTGACTTTGAGGCTCGAGGAATATTTGAACCCCATCAACAAGGCTTTAAGGTTTCTTAGTCCTTCCGCTTATGCCTCTAGGAAAAGAACTATGTCATCCGTGAATTGGAGGTGGGATATTGAAATATCCGAGCCCATGGAGATCGTTTTAAACTTCCAGGAAGATGAGCCTCGATTAAGGAAGGGTGAAGTTCCTCTACTGCTATGATAAATAGAAAGGGAGACAGGGAGCACCTTTGCCTTACTAATGTTTATCGCTATAGTTAGTACTGGGCAAAAAAATCAATTAACCCGAACCGTCCGTCAAAATCACCCGAACCACACCCATTGGGTGCAAAACCATGGGCTGATGGGTGGCTACAAAGCCCAATTTATACAAACTATGCTTCGCGAGGTGAGATATGATTTTGAGCTTGACCTTCACGGTCCAACCCGCATCGCCCGCGGCCCAACTCTAATTGTTGAGCTTGAGCCCATCCTAGTCACATAGTTGGAAAGAGAGTCAAATGGATTATGGAACCATAGCAGTAGCTTTCACTCACACGTGCGCCTCTCTCCCATCTCGATTCATTCATTTCCAATTAATTTCTTCTGTCTTGTGAGGAAACCGAGAGAAATTTCAAGCCTCAATCCTTGCTCCCTCACCCGATTTCAGCCTCTTCGACTTCAATTTTTCCAAAATTTGAGTTCCAACGGGATGATTGATAACCGATTCTCCAAAGATGTCATTGATTCAATTTTCCCCCTCATCTTTTCCATGAATTTATGTTACCGTTTAGGGTTTTGAGTTCTATATATAGTTTTGTTCATCTACGGAAAATCATAACCTTTATTTCCTCGAAATCGAAACCTCAAGTCTCCTTATTGAAGAAACCCCCCAATTTAGTTTCATTTTCCCATACTTCATCCCCATGCTTCTGCTGTAAAAGGTAAGTCAGCTAAACCCACTGGTAGAACACCTAGCGTAGTTTGGGATCATTTTAAAAAATCCGATGTTGATAAGGATGGTAATGGAATAGCAACTTGTATGTACTGTTCTAAACAATATAAACATCATGATAGTAAAATTGGCACTAGTACGATGTTGCAACATTATAGGAATTGTAAGAAGAGTCCTAAGTATAAAAATGAGTCAGGTGAAACTGTTTTGAATCTTAAACTCGTTGGTTATAGTTCAGTACCTAGTTTAAGTGCATGGACATTTGACCAGAAAATAATTAAGGGTAATTTGGCCAAAAT
>JAYMTO010000445.1:0-12347 GCA_036898065.1 California macrophylla | reverse complement strand
CTGAGAGGAGGGGTATGGTGGGTTTTGTGGTCGACCACTGTCCACATATGGAATGCTCTTGAGGATGACTCTAGGATGCAAATAACACCTTTACGGGGCAAATTTCCACAATATTATATATAAACCTAAAAAAATAAATGATCTTTTGGAGTTCGTTTTAACGAGAATTTTCCATTTTGGGAATAGTGGAAAACACATTTTTTGACAATTATATGGTAAAACTGTAGTAGTAACTAAAGAGCTCACAACTATGTGTGCTCATTTCGTTTGTTCTCAGTTCCTACCCCACAATCAAAATCGGAGATAAACTTAAAACAAAGGTTTGATGTAAATAAACATTGTTGAGGTCTCTCCTTACATAGTAACAGTTTCTTGACATTTTGTTTCTTATGTCATGATGACTTCAAATTAGTTTTCATAGACGCCTTTTTTACTCAATTTTTTCTATGGTATAACTGTAACATCAACTAGAGAGAACTCTAAAGGGAATTCAACAACTTCAAACAAAGTCTCGGATGTTTTTCTCTCAAAGAAAATACTAAGTACAAGCAAAGAGAAAATGCATCATGATGAGCACCCAAAACCAATCCATCTATACTGACCTTCCTCCAATTGACCAACAAAGGATAGAAAAACAAAAATTGCATAATCAAATGTACAATTTCCGTCTACTAAGCCTTAAATTCTCAGCATATTGTTATCCAACTAAATAATTAAGATTATTCAAATCCATCTAATTTCTAAACTAAGAAAGAAAAATTATTCCGTATCATAACAGAAAGGAAATGAGTATTTTTGCATACGCATAAAAGAAGGGCAGTTATCACAGCCATCACAACATTTGCAAGAGAAAATGCATCATCAGGAAGAAAATGTACTTTCCAAGTAAGAAAAAATCCGATTAAAATACGAAATAAACCAAAAACTATAATCACTATTTATTCCACGGTTCATCTCTCCTATACACGAACTAGAATTGACATAACAAGAAAAATGATATAGCTACACTAAAACTTATCCTTTGCAGCGCGGATGATAGCCAGGGCTTCTGCATCATTTGCTGTAGCCGGGATCTTTAGAGACCGTTGTATTTCTTTACTCGAAGGGCGAAGGAAGGGATTGCATAACTTCTCGTTCTTTAAGACGGCTGGAATCTAAGAATCAACCAAATAGACAACTTATATGTTTGATAAACAAACTCCAAAAGAAAAAGTAAACAGATCCGAGCAAGGCACTTGTAATGCAGAAGACACTAATCAGATATTCCAAGGACAGAAATAAATCCAAAGCCAGCCATGCAGCCTAGCAAAACTAGTGCTCACTTGCAATGATGAATAACAAGATAATAAATTATCGCTTCTGCTTCATTTCATAGTCAATGAGAACTTACCTACTTCTGCGGATCAATTTTAAATCCAAAACCACAAATAAAAATATTGAAGTTTCACAACAGCCAACAATTATTGCTTAAGAACGTGTATTACCATTCAAACAAAGCATGTCGATTTGTGAACATGATGAAAACATGAACAAAACCATGTGTGCCCCAGATGATATGAAATATTTAGCTTTCTAAGTATATATAAGACCACTTAATGAATAAGGCCTCACCGTTGGCAAGCCCTTGTTGCGGAGATGAGCCACATAAGCTGCATAAGATTGCAATGCCTTGTTCTTGGGTTCTACTGACAATGCGAACTTTGAATTACTCTGAAAATAAAACCCCATGGTAAATCCTTCAAAATAGTTCACCTTTAGATTCTTAAAGGTATTTGAAGGACAAAGAAGACTTACCAATGTATACTCGTGACCACAATATATATTTGTATCATCTGGCAAACACATGATCTTTTCAAGAGAAGAATGCATCTGCAATACATACAATTTATCTGTCATCTCGTGTAAATCATGTAGAAAACATAATTATCAAATTAACTGTCAAAAACAGGAACCAATATAAACATAGCAGAATTAGCATTTACATATAGGCACAATTCCCTGGGGCTACACAGTGCTATACACCTCATTATCACTGCTAATGACATTTTACAGTAAACATGTACAAGATAAATAAGTTTGGCAAGAGTTGTTTTTGATAGAATTGAGCACCTGTCAGTTCTATCCAAGCAAGTTAATGTACTTCAATACTCATATACAGTTAAGCTTGTTCGCAGAGTCATGGCTAATGAACTAGGTCCTCGTTCGTTTAGCCCATTCGTTTGTTTAGTTGGTCTGAAGGCACTCCCATTCATATTCCTGGCCCATTCCCAATTCTATGCACTTTGGCTCATTATTCCCAATCAAAACGAGTGACTAAATACCATCCCTAATTTCAAGTCCATGGTATTATTACTTCTTATTTTCAGGAATGTCTTTAGTTTTTCCTTATTTTCTAATAAGAGATTTTTGGAAAATTTATTGTTCTTCCTTTTCCTGTCCTATATATTTTCACAAGGAATCACACTAAACAAACATTTTCATTAGACACTTTTTTTCATATATACAACATAATTTGTTGGCTGAAATGATCTGGAAAACATTTTTGATGAAAATATTCTCATTCAAGTTGTTGAGTGAAAGCAATAAAGGAACGTATGGGAATAGCGTTCCATTTTCATGACATTCCATTCAGTCTACATAGTAAACGATGCCTAAAATATCCAATAGAGTGGGACATGAGTCAATGACCAAGAATGCAAGTTAAAATTACCTGCTCAGGGGTCCCTTCAAAACAATTGCCACATGATAAGCTGAACAAGGTGTCCCCTGTGAAAATAGCCCCAGCTCCAGGAAAGTAGAAGCTAATATGCCCTGCTTGAAGTAAGCAATAAATATTATAATCAAGGAAGAACCATATATCTTGTGTAAACTAGTACACAACTTGCTGTTCCCTATTTTCAAGTACTGTCTAATTCCCGATGAACTAACCTCAAACAACGTGAAAGATACAGCTTGTTAAATGGATGTTTTATCGAAGAGTTTTGAAATAATTATTACATATTTCAGACACAAAAAAGAGTTTTGCAAACTTAATCAATGAAGAAAATAAACCTCGGGTATGGCCAGGAGTTTCCATAACCACCACCTCATGGCCAGCAAACATCCACTTGTCCCCATCATTCAAACTTATATCAATGCCTGGAATTCTATCCTTGTCAGTGTCTGAACCAATCACCTACAGACAGCACAGAATTACTTGTAAGTTTCGCAAAAGTTGTAAGCATTATATCATTGATTGCCTAGTGAAAAGGACGTAACAGCTTTTTCAAAGTGATTGCCATCACCCTTCATTACTTCACTTGCAAGAGAAGTATCCACTCTTTATACATAACCCTTAGGGACAACCGTATAAAGAAAATAGTAATCCAAGCATATACTTGGGAAGAACCTAACACTTTCGTGTATAAGCTGAGGTTCTAATCTAACTTAGGAGATCATAGTGGATGAAGAGGGATTAAGAAGTTGGAGATCAAGTGTGTAGCTAAGTTCTATACACACAACAAATAGAGATAAAACTCAAGGATCGTCATGTTTATACTCGTGCTTTCTTCTACACTTGACAAAAGACAACTACGAAGAGGTGGTATTACACCATGGCTTGTTCACCAGCTTTTCACAATTTACTAATATTGGCAACTGAAGACTAAGTTTCACATCTACCAACTCTTTTGGCACTTCTGAATTTCAAATTTCAGAGTTTTCAAAGAGAACGTTCAATATTCTTAATTTGTTATGAGAAGTAATTGCCACTTCCTTCACAATCAAAAGCTGATTTTCTATTTACATGGATAATGTCAACCATGAATATGTTTAACACATTGTAATAGGACTGCTGGAAAGTATGTGCAACAACAGGAAATCATATTCAAAGTTCAAACCTATGAGTCTCACTCTTTACTAGCCACAACTGTCCATCTAAATTAATCTATGAGTAACCTTCATTTAATAATACATTTACCATTTGAGATATAAGAAACTTTACTAAACACCTGTATAATCATACCTTTGCTCCATACCTTGCTTTTAACTCAGTGTTCCCTCCAGTGTGATCATGATGATGATGTGTGTTCAGTATGTATGTCAAATTTAGGTTTTTCCTACTCAAAGCATCTATAATAGGCACAGCTTCAGAGGGATCAACGACTCCAACAGTGCCTGTATCCACATCATGTAAAAGATATGCATAGTTGTCTTCTAGACATGGAACCTGAAAATTTAATAAGTAATATAAGATATGCATTGCTCATGTCAGCGCGGGAAAATAAGTTGGATTAATCACAATTCAAAATCTTCAGGGACAGGCTGCAGATATATCTAAGAAGCATTTGCCCACTTGTTTAGGTGATGCATGATGCTTATTAAGAAAGGAAGCAAAGAAATCGCCATAAGCATATACACTTCCAAAATGGAACATTATGTAATAATGCAAATTCATTTCCATCTAAGCAGTGCTACCAACTCATCTAAGAGATTTTACATGGGAAACTTAATGCATTACAAAATTATTTTCCTCATCTTTGATTCTATTGCATCCTCATTATTTCTTATAGCAACCAATACACATATTATCACTATGCATCTAGCATGTTAGCCTAAACCATGTTGTATCACCAGTAGCCCTCACAATTGAACATCAATAATGCCAACAAAACCTACTCAGAGACATGATTAATAGGAGGAAAACCTGTCCATCTTCAATATGTAAAACCTATTTCACGTATTAAGTATAATGGAAAATTTCAACTGTATGGTAGCATCCTTCATGTTTGGCAGTTAGTTAATCACACTCAATGTTTAGTGCTCTAACTAAAAAGGCAAATAGGCTATACTAATAGTCTCTATAAGTGATGGAAGCAGCATGCCATGCACAATAAGAACATCAGAAGGGAGAGGGAGATTGGGGAAGGAAGAGAGAGAAAGAGCTCTGCTCACCAATTCAATTTGCAATGTAGAGGACATGTTGATAACACTGCAAAATTGAGTAACTCTAAGCGTTCGACTAGCTCCACGCAAGGTTTTAAATGGTATAGACAACAACTGCATAAGTCCATACAATATACCTTTCCCTAGGCAAAACTCTCCTGCACCGGGCCATGCACATGGCTCGCCTCTCACCTAAAAAACCAAGAATGAAACTTCCAACCTTAGTAAACAAAAAGCTGCCAAATATCTGTTCTCAAAAACATCAGTTCCAGAGGTAACCAATTGCATGCAGAAAAACCAGATCAGCAAAAAAAAAAAACTAATGGTCTCACACAATGAAATATGAAATAATCAAACCATCTAAATTCATAGTTCACCATTAAAACTGCTAGATCTAAACCTATAATAAAATCAGGGAATACAACCATTCCTAAAAAATGACTTCATCTTCTACAATGATGTTTTGAGAAAACTGTAAGTTCATTATACAAGTTCATTTGTTTCGATCCAATCCATGGTCACGGATCATCTAGCACACATTACACAAAGAAACCTTAATCCATAAATGCATCACACATTAAAACACTGCAGTCCAATAGTTCATTGCCACCAAAATTTTACATTTCTCAATAGATGTACAAATTTAGTAAGGTGCACAAAAATCTAACCATATCAACATCCCGATCGAGCTAAAAAAAATACCCATAAAAAATTTCTCACAAAAGTAGAAAATATCCTCGAATGGGTGCAAAATTCCCAGCAAAACAAACAACAAATCAACACCAATCACCACAAACCCCCACACTCGATCGGTTGACCAAAAAGTATGTGGATTTTGCAGTATAAAGGAGAGGGAGGAAAATACGAACCGTGGAGCGAGGGATGGAGGCCATGGCTGAGGAGGGGTTGGAGATCACTTTTGCATCTCCTCTCTTCTGATGCTTCTTTCTCTCTGCTAGTTGTCACCGAGAAAGCGAGAAAGAGCAATGGAAAAAAATATCATTTTAATTTAATTATTTTCATTTGTTTGGCTGACAGAAAATAATGCTACTCCTTTTCCACTTCCCAACCACGCGCTTGTAATCATTGTTTTTTCAAACAAGGTGATAATGTCACCTGCAGATGAGAAAGTTATGCTCATGTCACCGACACGTACAACGTAGTGATGGCGTCGATCGTGAAAGACTAGGGGACACATTTGTGTCACCGACAGCTTTAAGAAATAGTCCAGGTCGGCACATGGGACGGAGGTGTGTGCTTTATTTATAAGACCCCCATTGGGTCTCATATGTCCGTAAAATGAAAACTGGGTCACAATATCACTAAGATAATTAAGGGGAAGTCACGGTGGTAACAGAGTGGGTATAGAACGGATTTCATATATATGGAGTAAAATGTGGCATAGTCATTGAACTCTTGTACTTTGTTGATATAAAACGGGTTTTGTATACATGAACGTAGATACAAGATACATTACTCTGATCAAGAGGTCTGTATTAATCAACACGAGAATATCAAGTCTTATTAAATTCTCTCAGCCAACCAGCCTTCAATGAAACAAGAACGTCAAGTCCAATCAAATTCAAATAATTTTGCATCATGGAGAAATATACTGCATTGACAAGTTTCCAAAGTCTTCCAATTTGTATATTATCAGTAAATAAGTCCATAAAAAATCCAATTCAATGGACTTTTACATTCTGTTCTTGTTGATGATCAAATAATAATTAGACATATACCTTCAACCCCATGTGAGACTGTTATATACATAAGTTAGAAAGCTAGAACTCAGAAGCTAGGTACTGAGTCCGGATCCATATCCACTTGCTGTTAGGTCTTCTACTTGCTCTGCACATGACATTGCAATCACTTTAGACTCACCTTCTCGGTTTAGTTACTGTTCGAATACTTGCTGATGATTGTGCAGCTCCACCAAGTGCAGCGGCAGCAGCAGACTCGACGTGAGTAAGAAGATATTCATATATCTTCTTCTTCAGCCGCTCAGCTGTCTCTACTGAGACATGGGGCATTTCGTGTTCGTCCTTTCTGGACCCTATATCATCCAACCAGTCATTGACACTCTTAAGCTGAGTCAGCATGCCCGATATCTGGCCGTTATCAGACAGAGTTGAGGAGTCCACGTCACCATCCAAGAATCTCTCCACAAATCCCAAGAACCAGTCCTGGGACTCCATCCGTAGCATTTCAGCCAGGTCAACCGCCTCCTCCAGGCCATTCCCTTTTTCCCACTCTGGCGGAGGAGGCTGTGGCCGCGGCTTTTGGCTCGCGGACAAACAATTTGCCACTGGGCGGCGTGCAGCACCTCCTATGACAGCAGGCTTGGAGGCAACTATTCTTACTTGGGTTTTTGCTGAAGCGTCTTTGGTTGATTTTTCTAGGACTACTATGGGTTGATTCATAGGATTTGTTTTTTGGTTTTGAGCTGCTGTTGGTATAGGTCCTTTGCTGAACACTGTGAAGGGTGACAGATTGGTGACGATTGCAGCTTGGACCCATGAGGCAGCCTGTTTTCTTCTGTCTGACATAGCCTTCAGTTCTGCTTCTGGCGGTGTTTGATCGTGATCTGGGGATGAACCAACAGACACAGTTTTAGATAGAGAATCCATGATCATGCGAGCATTTGTCAATCTCATTTGGAGGGCCAAGAACTGCTCGACAGCAGGCTGTGGGTTATCTTCCTTGGCAGATGTAGTTAGTTCAGAATATGTGCTGCATGTAGAAAACATGACAGAATAGTTCAGAATAATTAGTTAGTTCAAGAAGCGATGTTAAGAAAATCACACATACCGCTAGATAATGTGTGCTACAATGAGACAACATGGAATGACATATAACAGAGAATGACAAACTCCATAAGTCCAAGACTTTAAAGCCAAAACATTAAACTATCCCTTTTAATAATAGTAACTAATTACCTCATTGTTGTCTTTTGACAGGAAGAAAAGCACTATATGTTTATGTTCAGGCTACGCATGAAACATGTTCAGGATATTTAACAGCTGAGTTGAAATCCACAGCTATTTACAAGGTTCCAATGTTGAAAAATGTAAGCTGTCTGAAATAGATATATTCCATCAGGATTCTCTGATTAAAAGTGATATTAGGACAACTATGTAGATCAAAAATCTTGCATTTCCAACAGACAACTCACTCAGATAATGAGTAAAATCTTATTTCTGAAGTGTTTTGGCTTTCACTTGAATTTGTTTCTCTGTTAGATAACTAGGTAACTATGGTTTTATTCCTAACCTGGTACCTAGTTGACGTTTAATTTTGAGTTCACCTGAAACCTTCAAAATTGTTTCCATTACCAAAAAGATTGATGTGTTTATGAATCATGCTTAAGCCAATATGATAGTCCTGCTCTTCTAACTATGATCATCAACCCCAATTTTTTTGTTGCCATAATTAAGAAATAAATATGACAAGCTCATCACATCCCCAAGATGCATGGTAATTCCCACTTGACAAGACATCAACATTCTAAGAATTATTTTTAGTGCATCCCACAAGTTCGATAAGAAGAGAAGTTTACATGCATATGCTCACTATTAATCAGAGCTCTGATCAACACAATGCTAAAACATGTGATCATTAACCAGATGGAAGGATATACATAGAAGTAGCATCATAATTACCTTGTCAATGAAATTATCTGTTACAATCAACTTAATAGTCTATAATTTTATGCAACAAGACAAAAAAATATTAATTTTCTTCCGCTGGGGTCATTATACCTTAAGCATTGAAGCAAGCTCTCTGAAGCAGAAGCTTCTTGCATAGCCTCTATCGCAGCTACTTGTGCAGCATCTCTATGTCTCATAACTTCCTGTTGTAGCATATATAAAACGAAGTGAGAAACAGCAAAGCATGCAGCCATGAACCATCCAAAGAGATAGAATATCAATTAAATAAGGTCAGATAATCGATAAAGAATTCTGTTGAGGTCACGAACTGAAATTCCTTCACATTTGGAAAATATAACTATTATTATTTTGTGTTCATGATATCGGTTCTCAAAGTTATGACCTCACAAAATAACTGAATGAGATATTAAATAACTCTATAGCATATACCTTTCCAAGCTTTGCAAGAGATGACGGAAGTGATCCCCATGAGACATTTCCATCAGTAAACTTCCTACTATTCAGGGAAACCTTTACAAGATTTCCTGGTAGTCCATTGTTAGCAACTTCTGAGGGTTTTCTCCCAGAACTTATTTGCCTAATTGCTTTTTCCTGATCATTCAATGTTCCATTTGCAGTAACTTTCTTTGTAGACATTTGAACCTTATTCTCCTCTTTAGATGACCTGGTACAAAGTTGGTCTTTCTTGTCCTCCTTACACTGCGACCTGTCAATTGACGAAGTGCTCTTTCTAGGCGCCTGGAAAAATATTATAGTTGTATGAGGATATGGAACAACTCATGGAAACAAGACTGAATATGGAACAATGTCATAGCCCAATACTTTGTTCCTCCACCGCATATGCAAAATACAAACAGAGAGTTGATTATTCAATTCAATTCTAAATTATTTCAATAGTAGAAGTGTAGAACAACTATTGCAAATAACTCAGCAAGAGACTGAAACCCCACCATAAAGATACAATTAGAAGAATCAAATCCAGTATCAGATAACATTCTTCAAAAGAAAATTAAAGTAACGCAAGAGATTGAGAAAAATAAATCTTACAGTGATACTTCGAGATTCAGAGATTGCATTATGTTTTGTGGTCCTCAGTTTTGAGCTCTCCTTGTGTTTTATCTCCATGTTCCCTTCCCAGCTCTTCCTCATGGCCTTAGCCCCTGGCTCAATCCCTTGAACTAATTGCCTTATCTGGTTTGACATAGCCATTTTCTTTACACTAGGGTTAGCTGAACGAACAGAAGTAGCCTTTTCCCCAAATCCCAACTTGGATGTTGCTGTCTCCAGTCTTTTAACCTTCTGCTGCTTCACCCCACTGGAGAATTTTTCAAAAGATGTGGGCAATGAGTAACAACTAGTAGGAGATGATGGAATGGACCATGAATTCACAGACTTCACCCTCGACAAAGTTTCCTTCTTTACCGTTATATCCAATGAAGGTTTCCATGATTGAGTCTTTGATCTAGTTACAGAAGATGGCTTCCTATCCAATTGATCCTCCTTGGCAGTGCCATTCATCATTCTAGGTTTCTCCCTTTCTATACCACGAATATTACTGAGTACTTTTAGAGGAGATTTTACCTTCTCAACAGATTCAGATCCCTTAGTCTTAAGGAAGCTGAGAGAATGTGTTGCCACAATGTCCTCAGGAGTCCCCACACAAGGGTGCCTACCGGGAACTGGCCTCACACGACAAAGAATTGGGACGGGTGAAGCAGCTTCGAGCCTGTCCACGTGAATGAATTGACCCAGTTGGATTTTGTCGCTAAGAATGAGATCATCATCTTCATCAGGGAGAGACACATAGGTGGCATGAGAGGAATCTGAGACCTTGAGGTAAAACCCCTGGTTTGGGAACAGCTCTCCCCCAGCAAGTGCAGGGACAATGCCAACAACTTGCAACAGTGATGACCTGTATTCACCAGCAACCTTCACATCTGTATTCATATGCTGCAAAAGCTTGAGGAGAACACCAGGTACAAGACTTGCCATTACTAAGACCTCCAATGCACATTACTCTGAAACCCTCAGATGCAACAAACTCAAACAAATTAATTGAGAAGACGACAAGAACTTGAGGAAATTACCAAAACCAAATATTTTCTCAAAACCCAATTAAGAGAGCACACAGATTCATAGAGATGGGTCAAAACAATGGATTTGGGCTGATTTTTATAGAATTTGGCTTTAAACAATATGAACTTTATAACCAAAAATGGATTCCTATTTATTTCCATTCATACCAAACCCACACAAGGAAGCAAATAAGCAATCCAGGAGAGCACTAGCAATCATCCACAGATTTGAACAAACAAAAATCATACATCCACACAACCACAATGCATTGTATCATCAAAAACGTACAAATACATCAATCACACGAACCAACACATGAAAATTAATTAAAATCCCCCCAACTTTGGATACGAGTAATGCTGCACAGGTTGGAAAGTAACAAGAAGACTCAGTTACTCACCACCAACAACTCAGATGAGAAAGGGACTAACACCAATAAATGACGTTTGGCGTTTTATGCAAAACATAGGTGAAGAACAAGCATTTCTCTGCAAACCCAATATGGTAAAGACAACAAAGTATGAAACTTTTGGCTCAATTTGCAAAACCCACTCCGCAAAAACTCAGGGCTCTTGATTCATCACACAAAACTATCAAAATATACCACAAAGGACGCATCTTTTGGGAACAGATGAGAGAGAATATGAAGAAGACTGGCTCTGAGAAGTATCTGAATATGGGGATGGGGATAAAATTGCAGCAGCAAGCAAGCATAAAATGCTAAAGAGATAGAGAGAGAGCAATTGGTGCCAACCTTATTTGTTTGATTGATTTCACAAACACATGGAGAGAGAAAGAGAGAGAGCTGCCGAAGAATCTGACACAAAACACCATACACAATCATACGGGAAGATGGAGCATGACCCACTTTGGCTTTTATTAATTCGGAGAAACACAAGTTTTCAGGAACAAGATTCACCGAGATAAGAGGTTCTATATTTGCAGAATACTCGTGAGGATTCGGAACCTTAGAGGATAATACAGTATTCATTCAATAAGAAAATTACAATAATTTAATGTGCGGTGGAATTATATTAATTATATTTTCTATTTTCTATTCTAAATTTATTATTCGGAATAGGTTCATGTGTAGATCTACCTGGAAATTAGTGTCACGCTCTTATTACACCTTCCCTAGATTAATTGATTTTGCAATAACAAGTTACAAATTACAATTACCCAAAAACAATATACATGTACATCTATTTATTTTATTTTATAAAATATAATTGATTAATTGGGGGTCAGTTATTAACGACCACATCAAACATGTGGCAGATAAGATGCAAGGGACCCGATAACATCGTACTTTCCAACAATAATATTCAATGCCAAAAAAACTCATGGTACAAACAATACAGTCAATCTTTTTATTAGGTAATATGATTTGCAAACAATACAAACAATACAGTCATCTTGAGTTGTTTTTCTCTTTCAGTTTTAACTTAAATAACGTTACTAATGATTTAATGACTTCACTTACTCTTCTATAAACTAAATATTTCTTTTATGATTTATGAAGTTTGAGAATGAACTTATAATATTTTTTTCAAGGAGATACTCCTTCTATTTAAGGCTTATGATTTATATAAGAAGTTGTGTATTTAAATCTTGTAGAATTTGGTAAGAATAGATTAAGAAATAATTTAAAAAGAATGAATTCATAATTAATATAATCGA
>JAYMTO010000444.1:0-12355 GCA_036898065.1 California macrophylla | reverse complement strand
CGTAGTGTTGGACAAATGCCCATGAGTGGTGGTATTCGAGGATAATATGGAGGAAAAGAAAAACAAGTTTTAGACAATGAGAAAGAGAGAGTAAAAGAGTTAATTTCAGACGAAATGTTGAAGATGCATTTTTATAACGCGAGATTAGAGTTTCAGTAAGAAGTGAGAAAAAAAATTATCAAATAAAAATAGACAGTATTACCAATAATTTAACAAAAATAAATATGTATTTCAAATTTGATAAATTTTTAATAAAAAAAAATTAACACTATACGTTATATCATTTCAATTTACTCTATCGTATTGTGTGATTGGCTTTGGCTGTGTACACGAAAAGTAAACTACGTTGTTGTGAATCATGGGACATACGTTTAAAATTAAAAGCCGCTGCTTTTACTATAGCTCAATCTCAATAGGAAATTAAGTAAGAAAAATCTGCATCTTCTACACAATAATATCTATCGTGTCTTGACGGTAATAATATTAATAACATTTCAACCTCTTATTATATTCTGGGTTTTAACCTCCTTACTCGTTAAAATCGAGCAACTGAAAAGGGTTAATACACTAACATCTCTCTTTATACCAAAACAAACTTAAAAATATAAAACTCTCGTGTATTTATTAAAATTGATTTGATTCATCAAGACGACAATGTTAAGATTTTAATAGAGTATTTTTTTAAAAACATATATGTAGAAAGATATTTAGTTAAAATTAAATTAATAATCATAGCCAAACATAGATATAATATTGAACCTAAAAATATCAGGTTAATAAATATGAATTTTAAAATATCTATTAACAATTTAGAATTATTCAAACATGACAAGAGACATGAACTGTCACATTCTTGTTTACGTGCAATTCATAGATTAAGATATTTAACTTAAAATTATAAACTTTTAATTCGATGAAAGCAAGAATACACAATAATTGCATTGTTATTTTTGAAAATATAAAAGTTCCTCTCCAGTTAGCAAACAAAATCATATAAATACAAGAAAATAGTGTTGGTACTGATGTATATATATATTGCTGACAAGGTGCTATCCGTGTGAATCACTTTCAAATAATGGAAGTACCCACACACATACTGAAATAACTATTGACTACTATGCTCTTAACTATTTATTTCAATTTAGTTCAAAATATTTTATTGGGCATCGATTTTTAGGGCTTTTTTTCTTTACTTTTATTGCCGCCTATTTTTGATAATTTCGTTACCTTAATCCTATTGCCTATTGGGACTTCACTTGACTCATTCGGGACTCCCTCGCCCACTCTCCATCGGTGATACTAAGAGCATTTACAACGTGGAGAATCTATTAGTGCAAGATCAGCGATATTCGTCAATTTTATATATCTATATTGTCGATCATCAGCGATATTCATTATAGGCATCGGGACATCCATGTCAATCTCACCAACAAATATCTCTATTTTCTATTTAAATCATTTTCATTTTTATTTTAACACACCAACAATTACAATCTTTTTTCTCCTCTTTTCAATTTTCACAAACTTCCACCACTAATTTTTATATCCAAAGTTTTTTTGATCCCAATAAGTTTATCTTTTTTTTTACAAAAAATTCACATAATCCGATTCACAAACCTCAACTCTATTAAAATACAAAAATAAACTTAACATTTTAGAATGCTGGAATTATACAACTAAAATTTTTGAACAAATTTTCTCTCTCCTCATCTGTCAAAAGTTTACTTTACAAGGAGATGCTCTTAATCCAACACATTTATATATAAAAAATCAACGTTACAAGATTGTGATTCTTTCATTATAGTTTTATGGAATTAACTCATAAAATAATGTTTTTATTTTGTCAATTTTAATCGACAACGTGTTTCGCAACAGTTCCCGATTTTTGTATCCAATAAAGAAGGCTAATTTCCAGACAGTATGAGCAGTGGTGGGTGAGCTGAGCATCTCTGCAGTAGAGAGAAGACGAAAATGAGGCCCAGAATTGTGCTGTTCGGAGATTCGATCACGCAGCAATCCTTCAGAACCGGTGGATGGGGCGCTGCTCTCGCCGAGACCTACTCTCGCAAGGTTTGACCTTTTCTCTTACTGGGTTTGTCTTCTTTCATTGAATTTGAGGTTTAATGTGCTGATTCAATCGTTAGGCTGATGTTGTGGTTCGTGGGTATGGCGGGTACAACACCAGATTGGCTCTTTTCCTGCTCCATCGTATTTTTCCTATGGTAATGCTCTTCTCTTCTGCATCTACACTCTTTATTCGATATTTTCTATCTGAATAGTGTTTTTTTTGTTGTTTCTACATTGTTGGATTCGAAATGGGTTCTTAAATTCTTTGGCGTTTTTGGGGTTTTCACCTCTTTGTTGTTGTTTTAATGGTTGGAGTAGGGAAAGAAATGCTGTGATGTTTGTTGATAGGTACCCAGTTGTGTGTTCAGAGTTTAAACTTGTATTGAAACTGTATTTGTATGAAAATAGTGTTGAGCATCATATATATATACATGGATCAGGCTTTGTCATTTTTCACGAGCTTGATTCTGTAGGAATGGTGCTGGCAAGAGCTGGATCAGGAAGATCGGCAAATGTCGTGGATAGCTAGCTTTCATTTCTTATATTGTAAAGTTTATGTTCCTTATATAGTGGGGAAAGAGTGAAGCTGTTTAAGATCATTGCTTTGTGTTAGTTCATCATGATAACAAGGAAAATACATGATTTTATAGGACAACTAAGAAAGGTTGTTTATGCGTGCATATATGCATGATGATATTGTTTTGCGATGTTATGTCACCTGCCGTTCAAAAATTACCCTTGGATTTTCTTCGGGTTTTGAAGTGAAAGCATGCCCATTTGGTAGTTTTGATTCAGGGAGGTCTAGCATTTCTTATTTGTTTTTTAAATGTTTCTGGCATGTTGCCTATTTTTTGTATTATTATATAAGAGAAAAAGGTCACCTTTGAATATTCTAGCATTACGATAGAGTAGTGAATTATATTTATGACTTCTTAAATGTAACACATACAAGGGACCAAAACCAAGCACTTCTATAACTGTTCTCGTTCGAAATTGTTCTAACAATCTTAGTTCAACCAGGTTTCATATATGTCTTCTTTGCAGGGCTTCACAGAACCCCCTGTTGCCGCCACAATCTTCTTTGGGGCTAATGATGCAGCTCTTTTAGGTAGAAACAGTGAACGACAACATGTTCCTGTTGAAGAGTACAAGGAGAACCTTAGAAAAATAGTTCATCACTTGAAGGTCTCTTTTAACTGCATAAAACCGTGCTTATCTTGAATTTTACTAAATGCATAGTTCCGTGCCATCCCCATTATGTTTAGTACTAATCCATGCTAGTTTGCTACCATGCCATAACCAGTCCTAGGACCTAATTCTGCTCTATGGATTAAACGCTCTTATATTTTGTAAATAAGTCGATCATAATAATTTATTCATCGTATGAAGTCTTTTTATTTGAAATGAAATTCATTGAAGAATAGAAATAGTGACATGGAAACTCGTCACTTGGTGTATTAGCACATCTTATATCCCTAGTCTTCTACAATTAAACACTCCCTATTTTCTAGTTTCACACTCATCTATGTGACCAATCAACGATTTAGAAATCTAATCCAATGCTTTCATATTATAAAATTTGCCCGTGTGTAAAGTATGTCATACCTACGATGCTATCCAATATGCTGCACTCTATGGTATCAGTAATTTGCACTGTACTGAATGAATCATTTTCTTATGGAAGATCCATTTCTCATGTTTCTAGGTATTTTGAGTGCAGGCAAGCTCCCCATCCATGGTAACTGTGCTCATCACTCCACCGCCAGTTGATGAAGAAGGACGCCTGGACTTTGCACAGTATGATGAGTTCCTTATTGTGAGTACTTGTTAGGTTTGTACCTTTGTGTACTAATAAGCGGAATTCTTAAGACATGAAGATCGTTGATAGCTAGAATAAAAGAATAATGCCTTAATGGATCATACATTCCGATCATTGTTTATCTATATAAAATTATAAATTTCTTATGTTGGTTGTGTAAGTTTATTTATTTTTAATCAGCAGTTGTCTGAGTTCTTTTATATTGTGATCTGTAGGTCTACATATGGTGAGAAAGCTGTCAAAGTGCCAGAAAGGACAAATGAAGCGGCAGGAGTGTATGCCAAGCATTGTGTTGAATTAGCCAAGGAACTGGGCGTCCACTACATCGATCTATGGTCCAAGATGCAGGAAACACAGGGTTGGCAGAAGTTTTTAAGGTTCGTGATATTTAAGGCTTCAGTTCTCGATTTGTTTCATTAATTTAGTACCATGTTTATCTGTTTGAGTTGAACATTTTCTTTTATAATTCTTACTCGTATGTTGAAAGAAAAATGAGAATGATAGACCAAAAGCTTGATCAGTATAGTTGTAATTAACGAATACGCTGTCAACGTTTTTATCATTCTCTTTTCCTTGCTGCGTCAGTAACCAAAGTGATAGAAAGTTTTTTTCTTCACTTTCTCATGTATCACCTCTCTGAAATGCATCGTTAACATCTCCGATCATTAAATTAGACCATTTTCCTAGAAAATAAACAATTCAATGCTACTCTTGAAACTGAAAATACTTTGTGGTCTAATTATATACTTATACATACTTGACGGAAACAAAACTTACTAATCGAACAATATTATCATCTATCAGTCCAATTACTAAGAGCGAATATATTCTGGGTTGATATAATTTTCCATTTCAGCGACGGACTGCATCTGACTCCAGAAGGCAACGGAGTGGTTCACCAAGAACTTGTACGAGTATTCAAGGAAGCATCTCTTATCCCTGATGAAATGCCATTTGATTTCCCTCACCACTCACAAATCGATTGGAAGAACCCGGAGAAATCTTTCCAGCAGCAACATTGCTCACAAAACCAGTATTAGCTTACCTTGTTTGGACACAGTTCATGTTCAACTGGTTTCTGATATTATTCTCTGTAATTGTTTATCACATGACTTCTGCAGTTTCTACTAAAGCTACTCAAATACATATATATTTTTTAACTTAATAATTGATTGACTATATTGTTCAGTTTCTCTATAATCTTATTTTAATTCTGTTCATGCTGTTGATTAGTTATTGCCATCACTTTGACTTTCCTTAATTGAAATTTACAAGCATAGTTGAATGTGTTAGGCTGTGAATCATTGACCTTCATTAAAGCTTCAACATTACAGAACCTTAACATTTGGACATTTTCATATTTGAATTTTTGATCTGACGATTATAGTTCAAGTCACGACAACAGTATAAAAGTTATTGACATAACCTTATTCTATGCATGACCCTGTTTTACCATACAAATGTCATGAATGCCAAAAACATTAAATGACTCAAATATCTAATCAATGCAATGAAACATAACAGGTGGTTTGAATACAAGGTTGGACTGAGGTTTATTGGGAGTTTACTTAAAATTAAATTAGAAGAGTAACTGAGGTTTTTAATTAATTAATTAATTGCATCACCAAATACCACTATTAAGGATCTCAAAAACCAAACTCCTCTCCATTTCAGTCTGTCTCTCAAAATGGAGTTTCAGACAAAACCCCGACAACATAGTAACAGCAACAACAACATTGCTCCCCAGCTCCAACCCATATTTCCACAATCTGAAAGTTTCTTACTAGACAACCCATTAATCTACACTTGTGACACTCAATTAACCACAACTCCATGCTTTGATCCCAATACTTTCGCTTTCGGAGACGATTTCGATTTCTATGAATCCAAGTCCTTTGCAGACCTTAACAACAACAGTACTTATAACCTCAATACTGGTTGTGGGAATGTACATCCTCCACCGTCTGATGTGAACATGATGACTGGTAATGAATCTAATGATCATGATCAGAGCCATGTGATGATCATGTCTTCTTCTTCTTCTTCTTCTTTTGGGTTTCAAGATATCAAACCAGTGAAAACTCATCATCAATATGAACATAGAGCTACTGCTAGTGCTAGGCCTTCATCACAATTGTCAACAAGGAAGGCTTACACGTATACTATGAAAGCTCGGAAGAAATCTAACGTAGTCAAGAGCCAATGGACCATCGATGAAGACAGGTACTACATATACATATACATATACATATACATATACATATACATATACATATACATATACATATACATATACATATACATATACAACACATCCTTTTTCATTTCAATATCAGGAGACTTATTTTTGCACGTGATGTCCAAAAAACAGGGTATTGATTCAGCTGGTAGAGCAGTTTGGGATCAGAAAATGGTCCAATATAACTCATATGCTTCCAGGAAGAATTGGAAAGCAATGCAGAGAGAGGTGGCACAACCATCTCAGGCCTGACATCAAGGTACCTATATGACTTAGGATCATATACATATATGTTTCTTGAGTTTATATATTTAACAGGTTTAAAACACGGCCCACTTAAAAACTCATCGCGAGTTACTGTATCCAATACGGAGTCTAACATACTTCCTCACGTACAGACCAGATTGAAAGAATTCATAGATGGGTTTTGACATATAAGAATATTGAAAATCATAAGGCCAAGGCTAACCCACATAAAAACTCAAACTAATAAACCAAGACTCGAAAGAATCCATAGATTATAAGCTTTAGGCATATAGAAGTGTTGAAAATCACACAATGTTAAGATTGATTCACGTAAAAGAGGTCTCAAGATAGTTTGTTAAACAGTGATATAATTCATATCTTTTTGACGTGAGACTGAAGTTTGTTGCAGAAAGATACATGGAGTGAGGAAGAGGACAAGGTGTTGATCCAGGAACATGCGGAGATCGGCAACAGATGGGCGGAGATCGCCAAGAGATTGCCGGGAAGGACCGAGAACTCGATAAAGAACCACTGGAACGCCACCAAGAGGAGGCAGTATTCGAAGCGCAAGTGCCGGACCAAGTACCCCAGAGGCTCCCTCCTCCAAGACTACATCAAGAGCTTGAACTTGGAGCCCACAAAACCAGGACCTGATATAGCCTGTGGTGGTGGTGCAGCGGCCGTGGTGGAGGTGCCGAGTAGTGAGCTACGGAAGAGCATGGAGTTGTGCCAAACTAGTGATCGTTTGGTGCCCAATTATGAGTTCAGTTACGAGGTTCCGGAGTTAACATTGGAGGAGAGTTGTAGCATTGAGTCGTTTCTCGGTGACGGGCAGGTGACGGAGCTTCAGGTGAAGAAAGAGTTGGATTTGGTGGAGATGTCTCAAGTCAATAACATGTAAGAGCAAGATGTGACAAAAGTCGGCCTTCGCGATCTAACAGTCAAAAGCTGTCTTGCATTCTTAGTAATGTTTCAATACAACAATCTTAGATCAATGATCTTCTGATAACGCATTGCAACTTCATTTCACTTTAAAAGTTCACTACTTCAACATTTTCAGACTTTCCCTTGAAGGGTAATGAAGATTGCAAGTGTATAGACATTGTGTTTCAAGACATGTGTACTTGAACACTTGCAGTCTTCATTACCCGACAAACAGGGCAAGCGTCAATGAACCCTTCACAGTCCTTGCATAAACACAAGTGTCGGCATGGCAATAACAAGACTGCAACTTCCTTAACCTTACAAGCTCTACAACTCACCTGCTTCGCGGAGTTTGAGTTCTGGTCAGTGCACGAGGCTGCATCGTCTAACTCACTGTCTCTGCAGCCTTCTTTTCCGTGGGTAACGCCTTGAGCCATGATGACCTGCTGCAAGTTGCTCTTCAGCGTGTTCACTACGGACTCGTTGTACTTTGCTCTGTAGTGCCAGGAGTGCCCTTCCATGGTGACTTGCTTTATTTTTTCGACTAGCTCCTTGTTCTTGCGGTTCATGTTCTCGATTAAATGTTCTTTCTCGCGTAATCTACTGCCAACTCCTTTTTCTATGGTGCTGAGAAAAGAAGCTGTGTGCCTCTGCTTGAGTTCCCTTACGCCTTTTATGATGTTTTCTTCCTGGCTCGAACAAGAAGACAGAATGTTAAATTAGAAAGCTGAAAGCAGATGCAAAAACGATTCCAAAATGCTGCTCGAGATATCAAATTCATAGAGCTATGGTATAACTTCAAATCAGTCCTCATGTATGGCATCTACAACATTTGATCCTATATAGAACGATAGCAAAGCAAATGGCAGATCCACTCTCTGTATCCTGTATTTCAAGTTTTGATAATAGTATTTTGTTGTCTTCTCGATAAATAAATATACATCACAATCCCGATAATTACTCATACTGATTGTAAAACCACATATTGGTTAATCACTTTTCTCGTATTCATTCATTTGTTTCATTTTATAGTGCAAATTTATCTTGAAAGATAGAATCAAATTTGATATATAGTGATGCAGGTAAGATATATTCTAATTTATCCCGAAAAATATCAGAAGTTAAGTGTGTGATATATGATCGGATTATTACCTGAAGTCTGATATAGCGATCAAACTCTTCCTTCTGCCTATCAATCTCAACCTTGAGATTGTCGCCGAGGGAGGAAATCACTGGAACAGTGGCTGTCATGTTCTCGCTAATGGAACTAATGGAGGAGTTGTGTTCATCTTCCTCGTATGACAATCTCAACCCTGTAGAAACAGGGTTTGGATTTAGAAAACTTCCAGCTTGGCCAGGTTCATCGGGACAAAATTTATTAATCGGAGTCATTTGATGCTTTTGTGCTCTGGAAACAGATTCCACTTCCCTGCTTCTTTTAGCAGGCCAATCCATATTGGTAGTCCGCTCATTTCCCGTGTAGTTCAAGGGACCACCGCCACAACCAACTGGGACTGTGACTGAATGCAACAATGATTTACAATATTAGACCAATGATAGAACACTGACAAAGGCGTAAAAAGATAGCAATTTTGTATAGCATTGAGACCGAGCATTCAATTAAAAAAATCATCTCAAACACATGACGAATGCAAGGAGGTTATGCTAAATGCAGAATCTGGCAATAGAACAGATAACCCGGAACGAAACAACTTTTCACAGATGCATTACTGAACCAAAATATGTGAAGATAGATATCCATAGCAGCTGCATAAAAATGGGTAAATGTGAAAATACTTGGCAAGTTAACGGGAGCTCACAATTCTCAAATAGCTGCAGCTGGGGCAATGCATTAGTATCATATTGGAATCTGTCTTCGAGGAAAGAGGGAAATAATGGATTGCTGCTGTTATCGCCCCCGAACATGTTATTCCTGAAGCAAGATAGACTCAGCCATCAACATTTCATGAAACTAACCATAAGCATTATGTGAACCACAAAGGAAAGCAAAGTTCTGCACTCAAATTTTCTTTCTAAAAGCAAAGTCTCGTAAAACATTGTCTTGAAACAAAAGACTAGATGAACTAGAACATGAGTGTGATTAATGAACTTTGCATATAGAGAACGAATTAACATTCTCAGATACACAAACCAAAATGAGCTGATTCTCCCAAGACAGACTTCTCAGATGATTAATTTGGTAACCCATTCATCATTTGAGACAAAGCCACAAAGCTTGCACCCAAACCTCCATAAACTTCACCCAGAAAATGAATCTAAGATGAACACTCCAACCCTCTGAATCTATAAGCCTAAAAACAGTAACAAAAATTCGAACTTTTTGGCTTTCACCTTCATTTCCTATGTCCTCTCAATACTACAACATCCCAAAGTCACCACACAGAACAGCTGCGATTCATCAAAAGCACGACCCTCCAGTGGGATTTAATCAACAAAACCCAATACAAACAGCAATCTTCAAAAGCACAAAATGCTAAAATCTTACAGAACACAAATTAGAGCTCCAAAAGAACAACCCACCAAGAGATTCCTCAAATCGAACAAAACCCTTCACCAGGAGATCAAAAACAGAAGACAAAAAGCCCTTCTCAGATAAAATCAACAAAAAAGTTCGATTTTTTATCAGTTAGGTTCCATTTCCGAGCAAAACAAACGGAGCAAAATAAAAGGAAAAGACCAGGGCAGGGCATAGTCGAGCGCAATACCTGGAAATCTGAAGGACGAAAATGGGGAAAGAGAGAAGGATAGGGCTAAGGGTGAGGAAGCATTACTGGGAGAGAGAAAATGATGGAGAAAGGTAGGAGAGTGGTTTGGATTAAGAAGAAGAGAGAAACCCATGACTCCATTTGATAATGTTAATGTTGTTGGTGGTGATGGTAATGTTGTGGAGCTACTTCTACTCCTACTCTTCCTGGTTGTGGTGGTGATGGTAATGCCTAATCTTCATCTCCTCCATCACCTTTATTATTATTTCCCCTTTTTCTTGTCACTGTTGCATTTACAGTATATTAACATATGATTTCATATTGGTGTTAGTGAGACACATGTGTTTTGTCTTATGTTTTTTGTTAGTGGGTTTGGGTTCTTTCCATGAATGATTCAACATCATGAGTTGGAAACACACAAAAAACTCATTGAATGATGAATCAAGACTTTTGACATCATGTTTAGACATTTTTGGGGTGGTGTGTTTGTGTTTGTTAGTGTGAAAGAACAAGTTTTGGAGTAATAGTCACTGTTGCAATGGCCAAACTTTTAACCTCTTTTTACAAGTCATGGATGGAGAGAGGCATATAATTCTTCACTCAAATATTAATTAGATTCCCACTCACACCTATTCCATACCGCTAAGAACCTCCACAATAATTTACACCCACTCTTTAGTTAATTCTGACAAGTTCTTGAAAAAAATATGGAACTCGATCGTTACATGGTATTAAAGTCACATATAACTCGTTCATTGACGAGCATCAAATGAATCTAAACTATTTAGATAATGTCTCTGGCTGCTCGTTCCTCACTCATTGCAATGGTGATGCACATCGATTCATCAATTGTTTATAAAAATAAGTGTCGGATGAACTTAACTTTGACTGATGATTAAAAATAAGTGTGGGGATCGATAAATAAACTTAAAAATTGAATACGGTGGGTCGGACTTGTGACCACTGAAACCAAGTTGCACATTAATATTGTTGGTGGATTGACCAAGCAAAGCAGGGTTGGGTAGAGTGGAGACTAAATATGGTCCGTGAGCTCACCTTACAGAGGGTGGTTAGGGTAGGGTACCCCACGATCATAAATTGGGACTCTGCTCCCATGTCCCTAACCCAACCGACTTCAATTGTTTGGGCGGTGCCAAAAGTTATGCGACTCCACTTAGTCTGTACTCAACTGCTCAATTCAATTGAGGAGTGATGTCAAATTTGTTGCATGTATGGATGACAGTAAGGACAATCTTTCAAATTGGATATAAACGATGAGACTCTGAGTCATAAAAATTCGTCAAATATTTGCCTCATGTCATATTATGGGAAGATAAAATGTCACAAAACCGATACATTCTCTGCATACCCCTACCCTATCTCCACTTCGAACTAAAAGATAATAATTTTGGTTTTCATCTATCCCGACTGTGTATGGAAATTTTCCGATTTCAAAATCCGACCTAAAACATATTTTTATAATTAAATATATATATTTTTATATGTTGGATACGAGGCAAGATGCGGTATTTGCCCAACTCCATCAAGGGATCTTGAGTCCCTGTTTAATTATGATCTGGTTGCCACACTAAAATTTGTCTGACCTACTTCGATCGGATATGAGATATTGAGTCTTTGTTAGTTGACATTTGGTTGTTTTCATCACGTTCACGCCCGATTTCATTCATGTTCCGAACCATAAAATATTAGTTATCCATGTCTCTCACCACCCGTGATCATGTGTCAATATTTCATTCTTCAAAACTCGACGTAAATTATATTTAACTTTTTATAAATAAAATTGAGATATTATTGCTATTGGTTGCATTTGAAGACACAATAGACGTGGAGGGAATGTATTAACCTCCCATTCTAGGTCTACATTAAGAGCAAATTTAGCCAAATAATGCGTTATTTTGTTTGTAGATCGCCTAAAAAAAGAGAATGAATAGTTAGGGACAAAATATGAGAGCAATATGGAATTTATAATTACCAGACCTAGTTAAGATCGAAATTATCCCTAACTCACCACTAGACGACTTACCCAACGCATATGACTCGTGTTTACGTTAGGTAAGATTACGTTGGGAGAGCCTATGTGGTCTAGGGAAAACCACGTCATGTGTGTGAGTTCAAATAATATTAATTTTTGTTAATAAAACTTACCCAATGTATCGGTCTTATGCGTCAGTCAAGCCTACCTACCCGACGCATATGGAAGTGAATATAGGGTAAATGGGTTGACCATATTGACCAAGAACATTAGTAAACAATCTTTTTGTCGGTCAAAATTATCTATTTTTTTTTGCCTATATCATGTTTTCAATTATTAAA
>JAYMTO010000443.1:0-12358 GCA_036898065.1 California macrophylla | reverse complement strand
GAGAACTCTAGTAGAGGCTCAAGATGTAGTCACTTACGGTGAGAGGCAAGTGATAGGGTCAAGGTCGGACAGTCTAATCATCGGGGACCTTTGGCTCTTAGTAGAAGATATGTGTGTATCATCTGGCCATCCTGGTTTATTGGGGAGCTTAGTGAATTCCCTTATGAGGACTGACCAACGTGTTTGGACCAAGGAAGTGATCGAGGATATGCTGAATGTAATGGACCATGAGGAAGCTTTTCGCATCAAGCTTTGCTCGTCGGTGGAAAGGGACATGTGAGGTTGGAAATGGGAGGAGTCAATTATATTCTCGGTGAGAAGTTCTTACTAAACCATGCTTTGATCGAGTGTGGGTGATGAGTAGAAGATTCGAGTAAGATTTTTGTCACTATCACAACATTGTGTCCAGGAACCTAATGCTATCCTTGTCCATATGGTTTCACATCTTTTATCATGTATTTGGACTGTACTTGGGCATGTTTTTGGATTGATCACACTAAAGGACATGAATTGTAATATAAAGAATAAATGGTTGTGCACAGGCTGATTTCCAATTCGCTCTCAAGTAAACATACAAAGTGAAAAGAGAGAAAATCTTAAATTAAACCATATTTGAAGGTCATGAATCAACAACAGAGGCTCAGATATAGACTAATGAAAATTTGAATAACAGACTTCTTTTCCAGGTTTATTTCATTCCAAATGACTGACATTTCTGTATTTTTAAGTTTTAGTTTTAAGTTTTGTACCAGAGTTCATAAAAAATAATTGCTTTTTCGGTGCATATTAAATAAGTCAGGAAAGGTGTTGTTACAAGTACAAACTTAATCAAGTCGTTATGCACTTCTTATATATAACCAAATATTGTTTATGTGCAATGGATTATATTTTGAGGTTTACTGTACTCGACCCGTAGTTGATTTGTCCAGATTGTAGTGTTTCTACTAAAAAACATGCATTTGTATCTGCACTGCCTGTCATCTTAGTTTTCAACCTCTTGATTTTGAGAAGGGAAAAACATTGTTGACTGTGTATAAATGTGATGTGATTCATGTGTCCTTTATAATTCAAATATAATGTGAAGGAGCAATTTTAATCTATTATGGAGATCAATACTAGTTGGAGTTTTTGATAAATAAGGTCTCGTTAGTTATGTAAAACTAACTTCGCGATGATAAAATTATAATATGACACTGCCCTAGAGAAGTCCTAGAGAAGGTATTTTTTCAATGTTTGGTTTTTATCGATAAGATACTCTATGAAGAAGAATCTATGCCACATCCGACAAAAGAGCTTCCCTTTTAAATTAAGTCATGTTGATTAATATTCATGGGATAGATGACAATCTAAAGCTGTCTATTATGTAGGTTCACAAATTAACCATATGAAGGTGTTTATCTATCCTCTTGAAATGTTAATATATGCTATATGACATTTTGGTTTTAATCAAAACAACAATCCTTCTTAGTTAACAAATATCTTAAGTAATCTTTATGGTTGTACTAAGACTTAGCTATCTTTCATAATTGTCTGTGTGCGTGTGTGTGCGTGTATGTTTATATTCTTCAAACTCATTCAAATCTCTTTCAGTATTGCCTGCCATACACAGTACAAGCAACCAGGGAAGAGGGGGTTCAGGACGTGGTCGTGGTCGTTGGCAAAATGATAGAGGAGGACCAGGCATTCTTCCCCGACCTGGACCTTATCCCCAGAGGCAAAATTTTGGTTTTGGTTCAAAGTTCATGAATGGCCATCGTGATGAACGATTTGTTTCTGAACTGAGACTTTCTAAGAGTGAGGAAACATTGTCAAGAAAATGTATTGCTTTTCAGGAGGTAGAATGATTTATACTCGTTTCATTTTCATTTTCTCTTGTCATGCTACATGCATTTGCATTGTGTTATTTTCTTATGATGTTGGTTATCTGTGCTGTTTATTTCCTTTCATAGTCAATACCCCTTGTAAACTTTCTGTATGCCATTGATTATTTTTGTTGATAATTCAACAGCCATGTGAGCTTGGTTGTTATAGTCGCGTGGAAGGTGGAGATGTCTACTTTGATGATCGCAGCTTGGTATATTTTTATGGACCCTGTTTTCTTATATTATTTTGTACATATTTTTTTATATATGTGATCACTCTTTTTCTGCACACATTCAGAGGCTTTTTAAACGTTTTATTACTGAAGATATTGGAGCTGATTTAAATCAAGGTTATGATACTTTTATTCCAAAAAAAGGTATGTTTAATGACTTGGGAGATAATATGAAATTGAAGTTCACATGTACATATGGGACATGGGAATGAGGACTGATTTAATGTAACAATTCTGTGTTGTTTTCCTTAATCAGATCTGGGTTCTGAGGGTTTTGGTGATCTGCTTGCTTGCATTAGAGACAAGAACATTCCACTTCAAAATATCCATTTTGTGGTATGAAAAGTATTATATTTCTGGACTTCATGATCTTAAGACTTTTGACTAAAATCCTTTTCTTCTTTCTACTTCTCTTCTTGCAGACTTACCGTAACAACCTTAATAAGGTAATTGATTATGCCCTTGGTTGTTGTCTATTAGTGAAATGTTTGTTAGTGTTTAATTGCTTAAACAAATCATCACTTTAGTTTTTATATTATCTGACTATAGTTTTTATGTTCTTGTAATTAAGCCATCTTTCAAACACTGAACCTTGGAATACATGTGGTTTTTTGATCAATTGGTTTTAGGATGTCAAATGAGAGAAAATAGATTTTAGCTCATTGGACACTGTTTTCTCGTACTCCAATTGATTCTCTTGTTTTTTGTCAGATATTGGCTACTGCATATATTAAGCATGAACCTTGGGAAATGGGAGTGCATAAAAGGAATGGTGTTGTGTATCTTGATGTCCATAAACTCCCAGAAAGGCCACAGAGTGAGTTGGATAAACGAAGGTACTGGTTCTTAGTGTTCCATTTTCTTGAAAGAACATGCAGCTTTTATTTGAAAGCGGTGAAGATGTGATTTTGTCAAGCTCTCACTAACTGTCCAAGTTTTTTCCCATTATAAAAAAGCTTCTTTTGTTTATCAATTCATTTTATGATTTTATCTCGTCTATTTTTTTTCCTTTTGTATATTAGCAAATTCTCATTCAAATAGTTCTCTCATTCATTGTAAAATATTGCCTCCCCATCAAATTAATTTGTAAGTAATTTGAAGAACTTGATTATTTTTGGCTTTTGAAGATGAATTGAAACACAAGTGACCGGAAGATAATTTATGAGAAGAACACATTAAAAGCTTGAGAACCTGATGAGAATGCATGTTACTCGTGGAGATTAAATGGCTAGAGGTCATGTAGAAAGACTAAGATAAAATTTAAACCAAAATTTAGATCTTTTTCAAGTGTAGGATTTGAGTTCATGATTCCAAGTTGGTAAATAGAAAAAGTGGCATAGAATTCCTTTCATGTTTGAGGATGATAAATCACATACTCCTTTTAACCCAAAATAAGTGTCTTATTTTCCTAAGTTGGATGTTCCAAAATAAGTGTCCACTTTCATGAAAGTGAATTGTGCATGAAATGCCAGTATTAACCTTGCATGTGTCAGTTATTATTACATGACAAGATGAGTGTGTTAGCAAGTGGAGCACATGAGGACATGGTAAGAATGGAGCACTAGCTCCACTTAGTCTTAGTTTTTTTTTGCCAAAAAACAAATGGTAAAAAGTTGATTTGGTCCCTGAACTATCAATAATATCATCATTTTAGTCTCTGAACTTTGAATAAGACAATTTAATCCTTAAACTATCCATATTTGAGTTAATTTAGTCCTTGCCATTATTTTACTATTTTTTGTTTGTTTAAAAAATTAAGATAAAAATGTCTATAAATCCACCTTAAAGTTATAACATAAAAAGTATCAAATTTTTTTGCCACATTGTGAATTTATTAAAAGAAATCTTTGTTATTTTTTAGACATTTATGTGGAAAAAAATTGTTGTTTTTTTATTATATAAAACTACCAAGGTGGTTTTATATATTTTTAGTTTTGAAAAGAATGGCTGTATACCTGATGTAAAAGTTCATTGACCAAATTGGGATTGTCAATAGTTCATGGACCAAATTAACCTTATTTTGGAACCCGGGAGTGTTTGTTTTTGGTTGCTGCTGCCTCAAGATTTATAGTTCGGTATGTATGGAAAATCATGTAGTTCCCCCCCTGACCTTCTAAATATGTTTTTGTTTTTATTTTTATTTTTATAGATGCTACTGGGGATATTGTTTCGAGAGCCTTGCTACTGAAGATCTAAGGGCTGATGGAGAAGGGATACATCATGTTGATGCTAATGTCGAGTATTGTTCAGTAATTAAAACAAAATTAGGAGCTCATCGCATTCTGATGGGTGCTGAAATGGATTGCTGTGATTCTACTGATGATGGTAGGAGGTTTTATATAGAGCTAAAAACAAGTCGTGAGGTTAGGTTGTTTATTATGCTGCTTGGTTTATATTGTTTGCCTTTTTACCTTTGCAAAAGGACTTCTGCACTTAATGGTGATTGATCAATTTCATTGTCACTCCACAGTTGGATTATCATACTGAGGAAAGATTTGAGAGAGAGAAGCTGCTCAAGTTTTGGGTATATTTAATAACCTTCTTTATGTGCTGCTGTATATTTAATAATTGCTGTTGATGCTACTAAATAACAAGGCATTTTCTACAGTTTTGTTTGTAAAATTTGCAGTGGGTGCCTTTGCATTTTTATTATATTTACTCAAAGCAACTGTCGAATGCATTTTTAGTTGGTTACATCGTCGTTGTATGCTTGCAAAGAATAAGTCTTATTTTTTTCCTTTTAATCTCTTGTTTGTGGATAAGAATGTCTCATGAATAAGACACTAACTACCATGTTATGTTTTGCATACATACATCTAAGATACAAATTTGCAAGAGAATACATAGAAATAGTGTCATTTGTCCTCCTGAGGATAAGACTAGTAATTATTTAAAATTACGACGATTACAGTGAAATGTGCCCCTTCTTTGTCGATGTTCTTGCAAGTTTGATATGATTTAGCTGATTAATTGATGTTTTTTTGTATTTCTGTCTCCTCTATTATTTTTAACATCAAATCTCCTTTTTAATTTTTTTTATTGGTTTATATTTCTCTTCCAATTTGACACATGAATGATTTGTTTGACTATGGAGTTCTATTTTGTATACGATTGTATTTCAAATAACTACTGGTGATTATACATATTAGAGCATGAGTGATTTTTCCCACTTCAATGCAGATCCAATCATTCCTAGCCGGTGTTCCATATATTGTAATTGGGTTTAGGTAATTCCTTTTGCCAGTTTCTCTAATATTTTCCTTCAATTTATATAGGAATGCTCTTAATTAAATGGAAATTGTTCCCTCTTTGGTGGTTATTCCTTAGGGGGAAAATACACTAATTATTTACCACGAAAAAAGCACAATTTGGTAGTCCTCTGCTTCACCACAAAATTTGAAACTCTAAAAGAAATACAAAATAGAGAAGAATAAACATACATATATTTCATTTTCATGCTAATGAGTGGCTGTTGGATCAAATTTGGTTGTTTTCTGCCTAATTTAGATGTAATGAAGTATCTCTTATAATTGATGCAGGGATGATTCAGGGCGGCTAGTCCGCACAGAGAGACTCAGAACAAAGGAGATAACTCAGAGAGTAAAAATGAAGAACTATTGGCAGGTAAATCATTTCTTCCAATGATTTAGTTGCAGCTGATAATTATTTTTTTGCATGTGCTTTTTGACCTTCAATTTGAGACAAGTTGAGATATATATAGTGGACGGTAGATTTTCTGCTCTACCTAATCAATCTCACACATAATCTATGACAGATATACATACATTCTCTTCCAAAATTAAGTGTTGGCTTTTCTTTTGAGGAAGTGAATTATGCATGAATCTACCAATAATTTCCCTGTATGAGTTAGTTATTACCTATGAGTATCTATCAAATAGCAAGTGGGAGATACGGGGAGATGGTTATCAAAGTTGAAATTACTTTGAAACGGAGCAAGTAACAATAATTTGAAAATTAATAGAAATTTGTAACTAGATTATTATATTTTGTTACAGTTTCCCTTGTGTTTCTGCAAATGCCAATTCCAACAGTTCTAAATGTCAATCACTGCATGAGTTATATTTCACATCTCTTCCCAAAACAGTATTGATGAGAGATTGCCAGTGGTTGCTAACCGTATCCCTTCGTTATGCATAAATAATCTGGCAGGGAGGAGTGTGTCTAGCATTTGCCGATGAGGTGCTATGCTGGCTTTATGGAACAGTCAAAGAAAGTTAGTTTCTTCTTCCAGTACTGCCATTTTCTCTCTGTTTCTATTTCCTCAGAAATCATACTGCTTTCTAGTTTTCTGATAGTTGATGCCAAAATTATATTTGTGGCTTCAGATGAAGATTACATACTACAGTTTGCTCCGCCTTTCAATCGGTTGGAGCTTCTACAAGGCCAATCTTGTCCTGATGTGATTGCTAACCATGTTCAGTCACTGTCATGACTTGTTCATACAAATCGAATATTATGGACAGGCGAGGACGGAGATTAGCTGATAATATAAATTCTTGCCTCAAATGTAGGTTTTGTTTTGACATTGGGGGATCATCAGACTACATGTATTATGCTTAGCCACCCTGAAATAGCTTTTGTAGGAAATGGCATGAAAGATTTGTGGACCATTGTTATGCAGCTGACTGTTTTGTGGTCTGTATCGTTGCAATGCATAGCATCGAATTTTAAGATTAGATTGAAACAACACAAATAAACCCAGGTGGAATTATACCTAAATTAGGCCATACGAGATCAATCACAGTTGAGAGAAGAAGAAAAAACATATTCATATCAACTTCTATTAGATGATTACAAATGCTTAAACCCTTGTACATATTCAAAGTAAGTTCAATTGCACCTGTAACCCAAAGTATTCAATAGAAAGTTGGATTGGTTCACTATAATACTATCTCGAGATGAAACCCCAAAACTATTCCCATTTCAAACTACCAAATCTACTACTAACGTTCCATTTCTGCCCCAACAAAATTCCAGTCTCTCACAATGTCTCTCCTCACTGCATGACTTCGGACCAGGCGAGGGGGACCTGTAATCATCCCATCGTTGTTTGGATGAGGAGTCACTTTGGACGATGAGTTGATGGTGACGTTTGCAGCCACGGGTGGAAGAGATGCCCTTCTCGTTAAGCAATTTGAAATAGCATAGCACCTCCCCTCATTGTCTGAGCTCGAGACAGAGTAACTCCTAAAGGAATGCGATGGGCTTTCCACGTGGCACACAAGACACGCTAAACTCATGTTGGCCTAAGCAGATCTCAGACCAGGAATGATATTCTGCTGCATCATACATGGCAAGAAACAATAAAAGATAACAGAAATCAGCATGGATTATCACAAAAATGAGAATTGAGTATTGAGAAATGTGGAAAAACTGTGATGAAACCAACTTGACATTTTTAAGTGCAATGTACAAATTCAAAGTTTTATGCCACTCATATGGAAAGGTGCCAGTATTTCAGAGTATTATTTTCCAATAATGCATAATACGTAAATACTAAGCATGCAACAAGCTGATCAAGATTCGAATGCTAGTCTTTAGCGATAATCAGGCATATGAAAACATCCCTACTGAAACAATGGATCACCTTATCAAAGATAATTCCCATCATCCCCTTGGAGGATTTTGAGAGAGATATTCATAGAAACAATAAAAGAAGAAATAAAAGTGGATAACTTATCAAAAAAATTAAATCTGCACAAGTTTGAGCTCGTCATCTGAAAGTTCAATATACCAAAAGGTTCAACCACAAATTCCAAGATGACATTTAGTTTTCCATATACCTTTCCTGTCAATCTTCCATGACGTTCTAATTACAATTAATTAAGTTAGGTGTGGATGAGTTCCAATCTCAACTACTAACATTAGCCAGTTAGATGATGCTATATGATGAACACTTAACCAAAATTTTCCTCTTTCAGAACTCTACAAGCTCAAAATCATCATATTTCAATTGTTTCAACTCCAGAATACTGGTTTTCTATTTAAGTGTCTTACACAAATAAATTAATTGCAAAGAAACTTTTTGCTTTTGGAAAGAGATAATTTTACTTTACTTTCCTTTTATTATTATTATTTTTGTTTAGCAATACCTACCAGGTTTGACACACAATTGTCAATAAACCCTTATCCTTTGCATAAGAGAATAATAGGAGAGAAACCATACAAGATCATTAGAGTGTAGACAACAAAATGCTGGAAAACGGGGTTAAGGTTAGGGGAGAAGAGTTGTGAATACCACCTCTTCTTTCCAAACATATGCCATTTCCCTATTTTCATATCACACATGAACAAGTATAACCAAAGTGGTATCAACTAGTGTGCATCTCTTCCTCCCCCGTTATAATCATAACCTTTAAGTGGTATGGTACTTGATGTTGGACTTAGGCACTTCACTAGAATAGCTCAACAAATAGATGATAAGATTGAGAGTAAGATATGCTAACAACTATAGATTTATAGAGATACCTGGAAATTGTTCTCCCCTCTAGAGTATAGTGTTCAATCCCTAGTGCCATCACCTGTTTGGGGGCAGGTGTGGGGTTAGGGGAAGGGGAGAACTGACCCCCAAAAAATAATGAAATATTCCTTTTTTTAAAAAGAAAATTTCACAATAGGACTAGACTTACTTGGCATTTTTTCTATCTCATGGTAATTTCTCAATAAATATAAAATGGTTCAATAGCTTCTGCTCTTCAGATTATCCATCACATTAACAAAAACTCAATGTTGAACTGTTTCTCAGGATCCAGGGATTATTAAGCTTGTAAATGCAGTTAGATAAAGAAAAAAATGAAGAAAAATAGTCACTCTCTATTTCTTGATAATTTCTTAAGGGTCAAGGTTTTTTCACAGGTGATATCGCGTACTCCCGCATCCTTGACTAATGAGAAAATTTCGAATGTGTTTTATGATTTATGCTAAATCGGATGCCACTTTATGGGAACAAAATTTGCTTTCTCCTTTAAAATTAATAACCTTCTAATTTATATTTGGAAAAGAAAATTCATTCAAATGAGCATGTAATAAAATTGCATAACTTATTGCAATAAGCACCTTTACAGTGTACACAAAAGGATTTCATTTATTCAACAACACAAGTCACAATCGAACTAACAACTACCTCCAATTCTATATTTAGGCATTGCATGCAAATGAGCAGCAAATACAGTATCTTCTGTAGACGTTTGGTGCATAAGAGAATAGAAATATGCATGGACCAACTCTAGTTCTGCATATAAACAATAATCTAATTTTACCAAAACATTAATCTTACATCTTTTTTTCACAAAACTGACATTTATACTTCATATATTTGGCATAATGTGTTACTCTGGAGGATCAAACATCTAGATATGAAGACATGCCCATACTCTAATTCAGCTGCAACTCCACAGTAATATACAAAATACTTCCTTTGCATTACAAGATAAAAAGAATTCATTCAGAATCAAAACAGCTGAAATTTCCAAAAACATCAGCTGAACCCATGCTTTTCAAATCATTCACTTCTGCAGCAAAAAGAGTTTATGTTTTGCCAGACTCAGCAAAGCATGCATTTCTTTCCCAAATTTAGAATATTTAAAGTCTTTCCATATAAACATATAGAATCAATTATCATTTAAGCATATAATGAAACTCACCTAAGTTTTGGGACAAGAAATGACTTAACTAACCAAATACAACAAACTAGTCTTGCTATAACTTTGTCCCTGCCATTTATTTAAGGGGTTTCCTTCTCTAAGATTCAAAATTTCAAACTTAATAAATAATGATGAACTTCAAGATATTCCACTGTCTTGCAGTGTAAAAATAATATCTTTTCTAATTATGCTAGAAGAATTCCCTTTTTAGTGTCCACTGTCCACATAAATTCTTAACCAGAATATGCTTTCTCAAATATACACTTGAAAGATGAAATAATGTGCAACTATAGGACATATTTCAAGTCGTGACCCATGCTGCTGCTATCAAAACAATGCAATTTCACTAATTTACAATATCAGATAGAAACAGGAAACAGAGACAGCAGTGCAATTACCCAAGCTAAGGTATCATGCATAAATCCACCCCCAAGTACCAATTCAAGACAAACCCCCCACAACATCAAAACCCTCATATAAAAACAAAGACACCCTGTTTGCATCCCACAAGTGAAATAAAAACAGAAAACCCATCAGCAAAACTGTCCATTACCAGCTATTTTGCCAATTCAATAGCCATGAAAACAACAAAACAGCAAAATTAAGAACCAATAGCTCAAATACATACACACACCCATCAAGACATACAATCACCCAAGTGAGTATTTACAGACAGACAAGCATTATTTGTTTTAGATACTAAAAGGGATCTGAAAAAAAATCATAGTAACTCATGATTGGGTGTTCCAGAGACAGTCAGTGCCATGTGTATGGGGAATGAAACACAACGAAGAGAGTGAGATCTGAGAAACAAACCGGTAAACTTAAAAAAAGTGAGGACTGTCTTGTACAAAACTGTGATAATGAAGAATCGAGAACGCAATGGTTGTGATGGAGTTTTTGTTGGGTTTGTGTATGATTCCTAGGAGAATGATCTGCGGCTGCGGAGACTCAGTTAGTCATTATATATCTTGTAAAAAGTAATAAAATAAAAAATTGTGGATGATAATAATAAATAAAATAATTTTATACAATTTTCCTTAATATTGTTAGAGAATTAAAAAAAAATATGCATGAAAGTACCAAAAAATTGTTTTTATGTTCAGGTCACTAAATTTAAAAATATATTTATTTTTAATAAATTATCAAAAATATCCTTTCTTTTGAAGAAAAAACACAATCCTACTTACCTCAACCGATTTCTCTGACTACTTTTATTTTTCACATAAAATCGAGATATAATTGCAAAATATCACCATGAAGTAACACTCATTTGCAAAAAGTCACATTGTTCTATTTTTCCTTGCAGATGCTCACCCTTTTGTTTCCATTGTTTGCACAGTAAGCAACAATTAACAGTAAATGTTGAACATCGTGAGAACTTACCCATTTACCCTCAATTACTCTTCCTCCTATCCATTTCTAGCTACTCTATCCCTTCATATCATCTCTCGACTCTATCGAGACAAAGAAAATTAAACTCAGCCAAAAATTTCTATTCATATAATACCCAACACTCACAAATATAAAATCTCTTCTTCTCCTTCATCTCCGTATTTGTCTCCGATTATGATTCGAATTTCAATTGTCTCTTTGTAGAACTTTTTCTTCACACAATACACCAAACCCACACTTAGAAAGAAAAAAACTCAAGATTCTTTGTTGCTTCTAGCTTTGATTTCTGCGTCGTCTGTGCTCTACATAGACGATACTAAGCTGCCCAATAGGGTTTTTTCCTGCTTGCATTTGTTTTTAGTTTCATCCTAATTTATTTACCTGATTTCGGACAAAGACAACTATCGAGATTGGCATAAATCAGCGAACTTCAATTTTCTCGTTGACAATTCGGACTTGCCAATAGGAACCCTAACTTTCCTTCTCCCTCTTTCGCAAATCTGGAATATAAAGTTCACTTCTCTCGCCGCGACAAATAACCACCACATCCAATAAACTATAAGGACGAGAAACACTTGCCGACATCGCCAATTGGACAATGTCGTTGACGATTTCGCTAGTACGAACCCTAAAATTCATAAACCATTTTTCGAAAATCTAGAACACAAAATTCCATTATTCTACAAATATAAATTGAAGGGGCAAGGGGCTTTTTAGCCGTTACACACTCAAAAACGCACGGACAGATCACGTGACCCTCGACTTAACGTTTTTTTGTTAGTTTTTGCATACTATGCAAACAAAATGGTGAGCATCTGAAAGGAAAAATAGAACAAGGTGACTTTTTGCATATGAGTGTTACTTCAAAGGTGATATTTTGCAATTATCCCTATTTTCAATCAACCAAACTTACGGTGTCATTAAAAACAAATGCATGAACTTCAAATCAATTACATTACACGTGTTTGACAATTCATTACATTGATGATGATTGAGTTTTGCAACAAAAAAATCTCTGAATTTTTGCCATGGTATTAGTCATAAAGGTAATGATATAGGAAAAATCATTTGAGACTTGTCTTGTGTCATGGGGCTCAAATTAGTTATTAGTGACAATAAATAGGTCAGTACAAACAACATCGCATTTGTTACTTGTAAAAGAGTTATAACTTATTTTTTATCAGCTCAAGATCCTCCCTTATGA
>JAYMTO010000442.1:0-12359 GCA_036898065.1 California macrophylla | reverse complement strand
AAAATTTATAATGTGAAAAGGTGGGAGGGGAAGACTAAAAATCTGATTTTCTGGAAATGGGAAGGTGAGAGAATGGGAAGAGTCAAAAAATGCTTTTCTGGGAATGTGAATAGGTGAGAGAAGGGAAAGAGCCAAAAAGCATAAATGGAGGGTATTTTGGGTCGAACGTGAAAGATATGCATACTTTTCAAGTTTAAGAAGAATGGGGAATAAAAAACAAACTTGGACCCTGAAGAACATAGTTTCTCAATTTGCTCTTATACTATTTGTGATGTATATTTATAGTCTTGCCAGCTCACTAGAGAAAGTCGGTCTTTGATACTTGCTCCTCGATTTAATATCAATAATATAGATATTATTGATATTAAATACAAATCCCTCTTAAAATACACTTTTGCGAACTATGAAATCCAGAGATCACACAGTGAAATCCACATCATGAAGAAATGAAATCTTGAATTCACACGTGTTTATTTTAAAGGGAGGTGTGCACTTGAACCCAATACGAACGGATGTAGTACTCACGTGGTGGCGAACCAACCATAGTCGGATGTATCCTTTAATAAACTGTAGAGCTCATGTGGTTTCTTAGAAACAGTTGCGGTCATCTTGTCCATGGTTGGGACTGGTTCTTTGTACATGTCGAATTTGAGGTCGAGGACGGTTTTGGGTATTCGGAAACTTCTAGAATTATGTTGTGCCACAATCGATTGAGTGTTACAGACGACGGTCTTGCAATCGGGGAGGATGCTAATAGATCTTGGAGGCAAGAAATAATCTTGGCCTCTAAAATTCATAGTCAATGCGTTTAGGGTGCTATTGTTGGTCAAGAAAGCCACGCACAAATTGCTTTCTGGTAATTCATACCACCTTGCCTCTAACTCCTCACTAATCCTCTGCTCACCGGGTAGACCACTAAGCAAGGGCTTCTTACATAAGGTAATAACCCTATGCAAGCCCTTGAGGTGGCTCCATTTCGGTTCTCTTTACCTTCCTCGCAGTATCGGGTCGTGGTGAATGCTGATGTAGTTCTTCCAAAGTTTGTGCCCCCGAAGTACATATACTAGTTGATAAAGGCTCCATTTTTGGAGAAGAATCGAGCAACGGAGAAAGATATGTCCACTGCTGATCGTTGAGAAGGCGGGTCACCAAAAACGTGGTATTGAGCTGTCCAATTCTCCGTCCATATAAATGGCTTGTTTGGCTTGTTCGTCCTGACATATGTGTCTCCACAATGCCTCCTGTTACACGCATTGATCAGTCAAAAAAGTTACTACTATTAGAATCAAGGGAAGACTCTAAAAAGTAGTTATGTATTTTACTTCATTTATAGCTACAAGCCATGAACCATCTTTTATATATAGTCATGACGGTAAAATATCAAATATTATTAAATCGTCACATTTTTTGTCAAATAGAGGAAAACTGCTTAGTTTTTTGGTGAAAAGACCAAACTCCCCCTGCCATTTCCACCGGATCTCACCATCCCCTGCACATTAGGAGTAGTTTGGTCTTTTCACCCAAGAAACCAATGGTTTCTATCCACTTTAATGCCAGGTGACGATTTGAGAATATTGATATTTTATAGTCATGAGTAGATACGAAAGGTAGTTCATAATTTGTAGCTACAAATAAGATAAGTACATGTTAGTTTTAGGAATTATCGGCGTATTCAAGGGATTGTTAACTTTCACAAAAAGCTTGTATCATTTTGATATTCTTTTTGATAAAATGGGCGTATTGATTTAGATATTTTGAAATCTTGTATACCAGCTCAAATTTGGTATCCTATTCTGGATAGCTTTGCAGAACAATAGTGTATTTTCTATATCTTCATGTCACACCAGAGTGTTACATAAAGTTTGTTAACAAGGAAAAGAATTTGTGTAATAATAATCATATTTAAAATGTCAAACCAAAATATTAATTCAACAAATCGACGCATAAATGAAAGCAGACTTGATAGCTCACAACACGAATCAAAGATTTTCATGTTACTAGTAAAAATTGACATTTCAGTAGTGGTACAGGAGAAACATTTCTATATAATGATGCTTTCAGGTCTGGTTACCTATCACAAATGATAACTATCATCTGAAGGAGTTGTTTACCACATAGCCACCTTTTCTCTGCAAGTAAGCTTCCATGGCTTCTTCTTTACTTACTTCAACCCCTCATTTCTGCGCCACCACATCTCAACCCATTAAACTAATCGCCTCACGCACACATAGACTCGCCTGCGCTTTTGTTCGTGGACAAGCTCATCAATCTGTCAAGTCCACTGCCACTCCCTCTGCCATGGCCATGGCCACTCAGCTTATTCCAAGTTCTACTTCTTCAGTTGCCAGAAGATCAGGAAACTACCTGCCTTGCATTTGGGATGACAACTACTTGCAATCCTTGACCAATCCTTATGCGGTACTACATCTTTTAAAGATTTGTGCAAAACTATGTAGGTATGTTCTTGAATATGTTAAATTAATGGTGTGTTATATATGCCTTATATGATGCAGGGAGAGATGTAAGCTGAAAAGGCACAGAAACTGATGGGAATTGTGAGGACCATGCTCACTGAAGCAGATGAACCCTTTGATCAATGTCTTGAGCTTATCGATTGGCTTATCACTTCAAGGCAGAGATAAAAAAATGTACTACAACGCATCTACGACGACATGACCAATGGTAGTAAAAATAATACTTTGCACACTGCAGGTCTCAAATTTAGACTCCTCAGAGAGCATGGGTACTATGTATCCTCAGGTATTAAAATATTTTCGTACATTCTTGTCACTTTCACAAGTGTGTGTGTATGTAAATGTCAGTGACAAGTAGGTTCTAACTGTGACCTTTTGCAGACATATTTTGTTGTTTTAAGGATAAGAATGAAGTCTTCAAGGCAAACATTTTTGATGACTTGAAGGGACTTCTTAGTTTGTATGAAGCCTCCTTCTATGGTATGGAAGGCGAAAGCGTTATGGATGAGGCCATGGATGTCAGTACCAAATATCTGAAAGATGCAGAGAAGAATTTGGAAGATCCAAACCTCGCAATGCAAGTGAAGCATGCTTTGGAGGTTCCTTTGCGTTGGAAGCAGGAAAGATTAGAGGCAAGATGGTGTATTGAGGCATTAGAGAGGAGAGGGGACACCAATCCTGTTCTTATCGAGCTTGCCAAGTTGGACTACAACATTGTTCAATCAATGTACCAGAATGAAGTCAAAGATGTGTCAAGGTATATATACTACATCATCTATGAACTCTTGACTCAAATTTCTTAAGAATACTCTACTCAATGTTTTGTTTTGATCCCATTTGACCATGAAGATGGTGGAAGAAGAGCAATCTTGGGGTGGGTTTGAGCTTTCCTAGGAACAGGGTAGTAGCATCATACCTGTGGGGTACTGGAATTGCTGTGAACCCTCAGTTTGAGGATTGCCGAAGAATGATTGGCAAGGCTGTTTCGCTAATCGGTGTGATGGATGACATGTATGATATCTATGGCACGATGGATGAACTCGAACTTTTCACTGATGCTGTTGAGAGGTTGGTCATTTGCAAGAAGTTTCTTATTGTTTTCAGCTACAAACTATGAGTTACAATTAGCTTCATGCTTAAACTTTTTCTTGGGTATGTTGAGTTTCAGGTGGAATGTTAATGCAATGAAGCAACTCCCCGAGTAGATGGAAATAGCATATCTTGCTCTTTTCAACTGGGTTCATGAAATGGCTTATGATGTCCTCATGGAGCAGGGTTGCGACATCTGAAGAATGCTGTAAATAGACCTTTATGCCTCTTCTCTTCCTTTCTTATTGCTTTTGCAACATTATGTTTATCTTTTTTGCAATTAATTGTTTGCTCTTGAATGATATATGCAATAGTGGCTGGGGTTGCTGAGAGCCTACTTATTGGAGGCAAGATGGTATCACACTGCTTATGCACCAACTCTGGAAGAGTACTTGAACAATGCTATGGTTTCAGTAACAGCTCCAATGATAGCAGTTTTATGCTATGTGGTAGTCACAAAACCAATAGTAGACAAGGAGCTGAAGTTTCTAGAAAGCCTTCCGGATATCTTAAAGTTGACATCTGTGATAATCCGACTTGAAGATGATTTGGGAACTTCAAGTGTATGATATCAATCATAGCACTCTTTTATTTAACTTGTAGTGTTAACAATCTAATGTTAAATTGTTTGAGTGAATTCAGGATGAGTTAAAGAGAGGAGACGTTCCAAAATCAATACAGTGCTACATGCGCGAAACGGGTGCATCTGAGGAAGCGGCTCGACAACAATAATGCAATTGGCAAGGGAGGCATGGAAGAAGATTAACAACTACCAATTTGAGGAAGTTCCCTTACCCAACACTTGTGTTGAATTTATGTTGGACTTTGCTAGAATGTCACATTTCTTTTATCGACACGGAGACGGGCATAGTGTTCAAGACTACACAAAGGAGTTAGCATCAAGCTTGCTGTTTCACCCAATTCCCTTAAACAAGCCCTAAGCACTAGTCATTCCCCTCGCCTAAAAATGACAAAATAACCTTGTTCAACTTCTAAATTTTTAAATGGATGTCACTCGTAAATCTTCTCTAGTTCAAAACTAATATAATCTTTGAATTTTCTGGCCAAACTATTTTCTATTATGTTAAAACTTATATCTTTTATCTGATTTTGTAACTGTGTTAGATATAATTTGATTTCATTTGTCACACAAATTTATTCTTTTTTACAGTAGAACCACACAAGATGATTTTTTTTGACAATAAGTTAGAGAAGTTTGATTGGGCCATTGACATTCCATTTGTTATTTCTGTCTAATTAAGTTTTGAAACTAACTTAATTGTCTTGTTTTTGCTTAAAAGGTTTAAGATAGAAAGGGTAGAGAAAAACTATACTTTCAAGACAATACCAGACCAGACTGAACCAAACCCTCTTGCGATGAATAGATTCACGAAAGCTCAAAAAATGAAACACTCGCTATGTCAACAATACCAATTCATTCATCTTGCATATTATATGTGCCAGGATATCCAGCACAATAGATCAACCAAAATTATGCAAACACGGGACATGTTAATCTAGGGGAGACTTACATCTGCTTTTGTAAGAATTGCATGTCGTCTGATAGCCAGAAAGGTATATCATAATAACACAACCTAAGGATTTCAAATAATACGCTGAGATAAACAATAGTATTCAAACATGGAGCATGTTTAAAACATAACGGAGACTACCATATATCTGCCTGTAAGAACTTCATCAAGCCTAATAGCTAGAAAGATTAGATCATAATAATTCGGATGGAACCTATGGACTTGGACAAGGTACAGAGCAATAAACGTCAAAATCATACACAGTAAAGGGAAAACCTATAAAAGATAGATCACCCCGTCTAAATCTATAATCAATCAGATTTATAATATGAGCCATTCCAACTTTTTTTCTTATGTGTAAGCTAACCATATTCAATCCTTGAGCATGAGTGTAAAGATCTGAATTATCTGGCTAATACAAAATCTATTTCGCTCAAACAGTGACCAGCTAAATAAGTCACAATGACAAGTGATAGCAAACTATTCTGTGCAGATACAGAGGACAGCAGAAGCTACATAACAGTTATTCATCATTAGTTCATTACAGAGACAAGCTAACCAAAAAACATTCTAGCAACCACCACAATCACATAGATAAAGACGCATGAACATCAATGCAGATGTCATCTGACACCCATGGATTGCAAGCATAAACAAACAAATAACAGAGAACTGTGTCTGAGGTTAGCTAGATATTCCTTTGCCCACTTTGCACTTTAATCAGATACATAAGAAACAAATATGAAGCAAATAGGGCAGTTCATTGATTGTAAGAAGTGATCTTGTGGCAAAATATAACTACATTCACAACAACTGCAATCCATATCTCCACTTATAAGAGGGAAAATTCAGCAATTTAAATCCACTAAAATGAAAAGAACTTTACACCAACACATAATACACAATGAGCCAAACAAGAAGACGTACTGATCATGAAAAATATATTTAAACGGCAATTTGAATAAAGTCCATATGTTGTGCCAAGTTAGATAGGTAGCTTCTTACTAGCATTCTACTGAGTTTAAAAACTAACAAGATGAGTATACCTCATATGGATCATCAAAATCACATCATACTCTTAATACCTTGCACCATCTAATCTTCAGTTCACTTCTGTGCTGCAAGCACCAGCTTTGCTTGGTCAAGAATTAACTTGGTGCGCTCCACAAAAAGCTCCAGCTCCTCATTATGCAAGTTTGCCCACCTCTCCTCAAGCTCTGCTATCTTTGGTCCCTTAATCAAATACAATCCTTTCTCTCTAACAAAACGCTCAATATCCCCACTCCCTGATTTCATGTCAAGCAAATGATCCTCAGCCAAGTTCACCAGTGGAGCCAAATTCTTCTCAACCTCTATCTTCTTCTTTACTTCTTTTGCACCATCCACCAATGGAGTTGGTGATGCTTCGAGCTTTTTGGGTGGCAGGCTAGAATTGGGCTTGCTACCACTCTGATTCTCAGTCTTCTTAGACTTGACAATAGACTTGGCCTTCTCAATCTTGGGTGACTGCAAGCCATTGCTCTCACCGCGCCATATCTTCCTCGATAGGTCGAAGAGTTTCTTCTCATGAGTCTTCCACGAGGAGCTCAAAGTCTCATCTTTCTTCAATTTCTCAACATTGTCCCAATACTTCCTCTTCAGGCGCCTTACCTTTTCGTACAATTGGTTCCTGGAAGCATCTGCACGCAGTGATTTCTTGACGAAGTAATGGAACGCTTCCATGTCCAATAACGGTTTGAATCCTATATTCTCCTCGTAGCTAATCATGGCCTTCAGAATCACAATCTCCTCCTCCTCGCTCCACACTCGCGGAGTCGACTTCTCCACAGTCACAGCACCCTTACCTCCGCCGGCGGCCTGCTTTGCCTTCTTGGATTCCTTCTTTCCCAGTTCATTTTCCGCCGGACGCTTCGCCACCGCCGGCGTTGGGGAGGACTTCGACCTGGCCTTCTTGGTAGCAGCCGGGGCCACGGGCTTCGGGGGAAGAGGCTTCACCACCGGTTCGGAAACGGATCGGAGGGTATCTTCAGGTTCGGACTCTGATTCCGATTCAGAGCCTGAGTCGCCGGAAGATGAAGATTGAGGGTTCTGGGCGGCGGGTTTGGGCTGTGGAGTCAAATCCTCGGAAGAGGAGTCGGCTTCATCAGAGGAGGACTGTTTCGAGGGAGAGGCAGATGGTGGCGATTCGAGAAGGTCTAACTTGGAGCGTTTCGGTGCCATTGGAGGGTCGAAGCTTTAGGGTTTGGTTTGCTCTGCGATACTCAGGCGTAGATAAAGAAGAGAGAGAAATCGAAACTCCACGCTGCGATGTTATTTCAAACTTTAATAAATTACACTCTTCCTTCCGTCTCTCCAACATAAATGTCAACTATACTTTTGGTCCATCCGAACAGGTCCATGAGTTTAATTCAATTGCCTACTCATAATCTACTATTTTCTGTCCAAATGATTTTTTAAAAAATATGTCCAAATGATTTTAAAAAAAATATGTCCAAATGATTTTCAAGTTTAAGTCTGATTTGGTACTAAAAGCTGAATCGTCTTTAGTTTAAGCTAAAGTCTTATTCCATATTGAGCTTTATATTTATTATTAATGAAATTTAGGTCTTCAGTAAAATAATGCTCGTTTTAGTAATGATAAGGCATTTTGATTTAGCGGACTATGATTTGATTCATTTGTGATCAAATACTTAAACTTAAGTTGATAAAATCAAAACATAATTCACAGTTAATTTGATATGTCCTTGTAGAGCAGTCTGCATAGTTTGAAGACTGGTAACTCTGAATAAGGATCGCAACCACACAGTTACAGGTTTTCTTAGTTAAGCTTTGAAAGGCAAAGAAGCAAGGTATCTCACACATAAACTGAAACTGAAACAAGAGCATCCAAATTTTGATTAACAAAGTATTACATGCACGCATGATACACAGAAAAATCCTTAGCCTAGCTTAGCTAGAACATCATTCAACGCAGATACAGTCTCCGCATAGTACTTCTCTGCTTGTGAGCTGCTCTTTACCTTTGCTGCATAGTCCAACTGCTCAATAACACACAAACCACATATCCAATCAATTCGATATTCAATCATGCAAATCTCAACAAGTAAAAGGAATTGAACAATTAGCATGTAGTTATTGCATGTGTAATGATGGAACTCACATTGTTGATGGTATCAAAGAGTTTTCCAGTAACTTCCTTGAGTGACTTCTTCTCTTCCTTGGGCTTAGCAGCAATTACAGTGTTGAGGTCATAGCGGAGGTACTCAGCCCTGAGGCGGAGATCGTTCTGGACGTAAGGCCAAGCCTTCTTGTCTATCAAGCTTTTGACCCCAACAATCTCTTTAGCCGACTCCTTGGCCCTCTGCGCCGCCTGTTCCGGGGTCAGTGGCTGAAGGTAGAACCTCTCCTTCAGTGGCAGGTCCAGATCCCTCGCCTCGTCAGAGTTCAAGGTTCCAGCTGCATATATCCCAAACTTTGCATCACAATTTTTTGTACTGTCATTTTGCAATGTAACTAACCAAATTCGGTTGCCAATGAGGGTTGTTGGGAGATTTGTGACATAAAACCAACATCACATCCTACAATAGCATAAAAAGCTTAACCCAATTGATTGGGAAATTTGCTAAGTTGAAGAGGAAGAAGAAATTTGCAATGTATATATCATTCTAACCCACGGTGCAAATACCCAAATCATTATTTTGATTGAATATTAGACAGTTTTGGTCAGTACCACTTCCTGATCCAATCAGTTGATTCATTTATGCCTACAAGTGGTTTTTGTTCATAAATGTAATGTAATACAATTAAGCCTAAGCAAAAAATGTAGCCAAGGATAAACTTTAATCTGGCACCATCTCCATCAGTACATTACTAATACATTTCAGTAAAAGTAAAATGAGTGGCTTACTTAATCCACCGGAGGGTGGGGGCGGAGGGCCGATCTTGATGGGCCTGCCCTCGGCGAGAACGGCTTGAACAAAAGAGGCAGAGGCCAAGCCTGTGGCCACAAGACTGATCATGGCACGGCGGCTGCTGGTCTCGGGCTCGGCCGGATCTTGGTGCTGCTGCTGGGCGCTGACGGCCAAAACAGAGCGGCGAGTGCTGGTCGTGGGGGCGTTCAAGCGGGTGGCGCCGCCGAGGAGGCCTCCTTGGAGCAAGCCTGTCATGGATGCCATAGCCTTTTCTTCTTCTTCTTTTTGAAGTGGGCTGATAAAATTGTGGGAGGGTGCTCTATAGTTTAGGGTGGTGCTCATGTGATTATGGCCAGCAGAACCTTATCTGCTGCATTCTCTCCTTGGATAACTTGGATATGGTATCCATCCAATCCTCTTCCGACGTGTAGCTTCTATATGACATGTTGGATTGGGTTGCTAGAATCTTGACACGTGGAATCAGGACATAGGTTTCGGCTTCCATCTTCCCACTGAAACAATATAATTCAATTGAGTGGAGCTATAGAATTCGTATGAGAAAAAAAAATGTAGCCGGGTTGCTGATCTTCGTAAGAAATTGGGTTGAGATATTTAACCAGATGCCCCAAATGTGTGGCTGAAATTGCAATGAAATGAAATACAAAGTTGGAGGAACAGGAGACAGAATTGCAAAGAGAATGTTTTATTGATTCGTTCATATGAACTAGATTTCTTTCTGCTATAATTGTCAATAGACTTGCAGTAGAGGTGACTTTACCAGCAGCAACAACAACGAAAATCAAAGTCAATCTCATACACTATCATAAACTATCGTAAAACCAATCGAACTTTGTAGCACTCGATGCTCTCATCTGTTTTGGTCTTAACATTGTATACTCATTTGTAGCTTGTTTGTTTTTGGATATGAGAACAAATTCTCATGCATGAATCTATTCAAGTGCATGTAGTTTCTTGACTGTCACAAAGCATCAGTTCATGTCTCGTGATGTATACTAGACTCATAAGAAGAGAGAATTATAAATGTCACTCAAGAAGTATTAGGTAGGGTTACATGGTAGTCCTAAAATGGCATGATAGCTTGGATTGATGGGGACGAGGTGGATGACACCACAGGATCCTCAAGCAAGACAGGATACATAGCGAGATCGGGTTTCCTTTAAGAGTTAACTTAGATGTGGATTCACTATAACCAATAAAGAGTTCAATATCAAGGTTCAAAAAGAATGAAACATGTGTGGACACGTGAAAAGCAGGCATGGACAAGAGGATCTTGTGTTCCCATAAGGTGGAATGTCGAGAGATACAAAAATGTTTGGATATAAGATCTTAACATTTATATCCTTTATATTCGAAACAACGAAGATGAGAACTGTTAAATTACTGAATTAACACAAACAATGTTGCGATTATATATAATTAATTAATTTAAGACTTAACCTTTGCTGATCTTTTTTCTCTCTTTCAAACTATAGCTTATATAATACGAGTCTCACCTATATGTAACTTGATTTTAAATTCTTATAATACTTCTATCTTGTTAAATAAGTTATAAACAGAATTGGGCAGTAATAAGTTAATTTTCTTATCAAAGAGTATCATATCTTCTTTTTGATAATTAAAGAGTATCGTATCTTAAATGTTACATTATCGTCACTAAGAGCTACGACTGAGTGTTATGAGCACCGAGTTCAAGTTGACAGTGGAAATGCAAGAAACTATGTTGGATATATTCTTGAGTAGAAATTCATTAATGATTGAGCACAAAAGTCATAATTGTATACATAATCAGTTTCTATCTCTCACATACCTAAAGGCCTGTTTTAACAGAACTGTAAGCACATCTTGTACCAATCTCAACAAATGCATATTATGATATAGGATCAAATATATGTGAGGCTGAACTAGGAATGTTGAAACCATACCCAACTCTTCTTCTCCATCAATGCCATAATCTGCAACCTCATATGCAATAACAAGTCAGTTCAGAAAATGAACACATCTTCTCAAGGTTCAATTATGCCACAAAACAGAGACTGAACAGCCGCTGACATCCTCGTTTAACAATAGAAATTGCATAAACAACATGAAAATTATGTATGTCGGACAGTTCGGTGAAGTACCTGTACCAGAGATGCATTTAAATAGCCTCTACAATCCATATTGGAATGCTTTTCTGGGGTCGAGCTGCCCGCTACAATAACTGGAAGGAACAGCTGAAAGCTCCTGCCTTCCTCTCCACTCTTCACCAGGTTTCAAAGTAATGGGCGTTTCTACGCATGCCGCCTCTACGCACAGCATATGCTTGTACTCGCTGTCCCCAAGATCAGCCATTGCTTTCGCTTTCTTTTCCCAAGGATTCCAAACAACTGCATGGCAAAAGTTCTGTACTGAGGACCACTGTATGTAAATGTATATCATGTCCATACTGATAATGAAAAAGACAAAAACACAAAGTTCTGAGCTTTTTTGAGTAGTCGTTAATCACTCAGTCAGAAACTTAGTGACAAGTGCCTAATCAGATGCAGGAATTCTACAAAACTAGCATGGAGAGAGATATGAAGTAGCTTGAACCTTTTCTGAACAATCAAATCTATGCATAGCTTTGGATGTAATTTAAAAATGCAAATGGAGATGCATAGTTCTGAATGAGTCGTCCCTCTGCTAAGAGCTGCCAGATTGCAGCTTTACTTACGGTGTTAGTTACAAATTCAGCAGACATTTTGTCGCAATAGCAAAGAGTATGAACTGAAGGCTCTAACTTATTGAAGGTACCATACCGGCCAGAGCATGTTAGAATTTTACAGCTTTATAATCCCTATAAAGATGGCAAAGTAAGCACATGGATATTCTCACCAGCATCTGGAAGTCCGTCCTTCCGCATTTCAAATGTTCTCTTCCTTTCATGGTCCAGAATTGCAATTTTTGTAGGTGTACTTAGATATACTTTGTCCACCTTTGGCATAAAAGTTATGATAATAATGGAAATAAATCAATAATGATATTTGGACCAAAAATCAACAGTAGAAAATCACCAGCTTTCACATGTAGACCAATACTAACTTCTGATTCAAATGTTATTGCATCACCCTGTTCAGTGAATCTCTCTTTACCATTCAGGTTATCCAAATAATCCAATGTCTCTAGGCCTTCCACTCGCACTTCACTATAAACAAGCAAAATATAAGTTAATCAGTAAGGAATCAGCACATGCACATTTTCCAGCAACTAACACTTGCAAAAAGACATAAACTCTATAAATAAAATAAATACATCCATTATAGATGTTTATATAACTTAAAATTATGAGCTGATCAACCAGGCACTATTGCAAA
>JAYMTO010000441.1:0-12362 GCA_036898065.1 California macrophylla | reverse complement strand
TTACTGTAGCATCCATATGAAAAAAACAATGTAAAAGGAAGAAGAAAGCCCTGAGAGCATTTTGGTCATTAATTACGATTTTTGGATATTTTGTCGAAATTTAAAACGTATGGGGGCGGGTAGCAACAATTTTTAGTTATGTATAGTTGTGTGAAAAGAGTGATAAATTAAGTATAATTTTACGCATTTCTCCGTATTAACAATTATTAATATCTTTTGATTTAGTAGTATGTGTGTACTCTAATGTATACTATATTTAACAAATATATTGAGAATATGTAGCGCGTGTGTTGCATTCGGATGAGAATTTAGATAAAACAAATGCTTTTAGGAAATCCTTCCATCCAATAGGAAATTAGATTGTCCAATAAGTTTATATCAAAATTATCTCAAATTTTGTTATAATCGAATCATGATAAGAATTCTACACTGATTTGTATGACCCCTGAATTTGAAGGTGACATTGATGTTTAAGGTCGACTTCAAATAATATTAATTCAGTAAGAATAGTGCATTCTTTCCTACAATATGCCACATGATCATTACATGTTACCTTACCATCCATACCTTAGTACATCTCTACTTTATTTATTAATTTGAGTCCTATTAAAAAATCTATACTTAAAGTTGGAAAATCCACTGAAATATGGATGAAAGAAAGCTTGACCAGAAACAAAAGCAGAAACGTGCACGTTATTTCTTGGGACAAAATTTGTCTAAATTTATTGCAATGGCTTTCATGACAGGAATCTCAGAAGCTACAAACTCATGTATTTCTGTTTTGTTTCCTATCATTTTCTGCAACTGAATGAATTCAATTTTTTTCCTCCTTTCTTGTAGTGACAATGAAAACGAAATAAACTAACAAAACAAGCCAACCACAGGTCCTTTTCACCGTCACCTGTAGAAAATTTATGAGGCCTTTTGTTTCTAAAACTACCACCATGAACGTAATACTCAAAACTTGATTCCAAAAGCTCAACACAAACATGTTTTAACAATTCGCTCGTTACCCAATTGATATTTACTATCACGTAATCCAATGTTAGATATAAGATAAAGCATGAGAGAGTTTGATATCTACTATCACGTAATCTAATGTTAGAGTTATATATATCTAAAATAAATTATGAAATTGAAAATGATTTGAAGCAAAAGCTCAGCTACCTCCTTCTTCGTCGTCTTCTTCTTCACAGAGCACTGCATTGTTCGCAGAAGCCGCAGTGACTCAGAGCTCCTATTTTCGCTTTCAGCTTCGACGAATCGGAAATCGGAGCCGCAGCTGAGCTCATCCTCAGCCTCTCTCTCTTTTTTTCTTTTTCTTTTTTCTTCTTCTCTCTCTTGAGATTCCTTTTTTCCCGATTGAGCGAGACAGAGGCTCGAGCCGGACCGAGAGGTAAGGATTTTGCGCTTTGTGAGAATCTGTGCTTCCTTCCATAATGGAAAGCGATTCTCGGGATTGACGGAGAAAAGAAAATCGGTTGATTTTCTTTTTATCAATTTTTTTTTTCTCGGAGGAACAATCTATTCTCCTTTTGCGGCTGAGATTGAAACATCGGTTTTGTTTGATAGCTTGCCTTCAATAATGTGGAGTGTTTGGCTGTTGCTTTCGGTGTGTATTAATTTTCTCGGGAAAGTGACGCTGCAGGAAGGCAGAAGGACCGTTTGGTCACTAGGAAAACTCATTGGTTTCGTTTTTCATTTCCCATGGAAATTGGAAAGTGTTTTCATTCATTTGTAATTGAAAACTAGAGTACAGTAGAGGGGGACCAAAACTTTCCTAAAACCCACACAAACCCTAGGATGGGGACCAGGACTTACCTCAGACTTTGATTTGCATTATTCATGACAATTTGTCCTGGTTATGTTCCATTGCAGAGAGAAATGAAATGAATGAAGAAAATAACATTACAGTATGTTAATTTTAGAGGATGGGACAAACCATTTTATTGTTTTCTTATAGATTAATTGGTTGATTATGGCTGTCTGTCAATTAATGAGCTAGTTGGGTGGTTGGTTTTATATTTAGTTAAAGGTGATGCTTACATATTGATTGATTGGGTGCTGGGGTAGTTGTATCAATATTTCAAATATACATTGACTGCAAGGGAGGAGATTTATGGGTTGGTTAGAGAAACTGTTAGGTTGTTTTTTCTTGTGATGTACAGTGGTTTCAATGTTTGATGTTCTGTTGGTGTAGGGCGAATTGGATGCTAACTTTGAGCTTGCATTGGTCTTTAATGACGTGTATTATTGGCAGTGAAGTGAAGCACTAAATAGCTGGAAGCCAACGTATGATGTTAAAAGGTGAGATAGCACAGATCAATTTTGGCAGTACTTCCTAGGAATTATTGGGAGAGAGAAACATATGGTGTGAGAGAAGTGTGGTTAATTCAAGCAGGTAGAAGGATACTTGTAAACTTTCAGAGGTATTTAGCCAGATTTAGAGAACGGAAGAGTGAGTAAACCACATACTGTTGTAGGAGCTAGGGGAACATTTATCATCTTATCTAGGGCAAGAGGTGGTTGTTTTTTTGGATGGTGGAGACTTGCAAGAGATAGCAGACAAAGAATCTGGAGCATGTGATGTGTAAAGCCAGGGGCAACAGAGATCGTATGGTGATTTAGTAACCATCTGACCCAGACAAATTGAGATGTCTAATCATCTAATGATATGAGTTTTGAAGGTAAGACCCTATTCTTGGTATGCCACAGCTTAATTGGTTATATGCTGCTTTACATTTTATTTCATCATATTGGGCGATTGTTTTTCTATCTTGTTCACTTTTTCTTTGTTGATTCAGTGTTTGATTGTTGAGGCATTGGATGCAAGTCTTATTTTGGTCAATCCTTGCAGGATCTGGTTACAGTTCTTTGTGCGGTCTATTGAGCAGACTGACTGAAGTCGAGTAAACTGAAGTTGTCTCTTGATGGAGGGGAATGCAAAAAGCCCCTTGCAGTGGGACTGGGAGAACCTAATTATGTTCAACGCAAAAACAACTGAATATCCTAAGAAGTTGAGATCATCAGACTGGGTAATAGATGCTGAAGGATCCCTTGATTTTGGCTGTTTCTATTCATCTGCTGGGGTTGGGGTTGGTGGTGGTTCTTACTCTGATGTCGGACATGCTTCTTCAAAGAGTTCCAAATCTGCATCCATCAATTCTTCATCAGTCGGGAAACTAAAAATTTCCAGATTCGTTGTCGAGGCTTTTGAAGATAATCCTGAAGATTTTAGTGGCAAAAAAGATTGCAGAACATCCCATCTGACTGGTTCTTCTCCTACATATGAGGCTTCAGTAGGCTCCGGTGAGGCATTACTTGGTTTAAAGCTTGGTAAACGGACGTACTTTGAAGATTTTTGCATGGGGAGCAATTCTAAGACCCCTTTATCTGTGGATCCCATATCATCTGAGAGACCACCCAATAAGTCAAAGATCAATTATCTGAGTACACATGCTCAATGCTGCCAAGTTGAGGGCTGTAATCTGGACCTTGCATCTGCTAAAAGCTACCACCGCAAACACAGAGTTTGTGAAAGTCATTCCAAGTGTCCTAAAGTCATTGTAGGTGGTCAAGAGCGACGATTTTGCCAGCAGTGTAGCAGGTAAAGTTCTAATGAGACTGTTTGTCTGCCAGAATCTATAGGCTATTCCGAGAACATTTTATAGATACTGAACTTTTTATAGTGTCTAATGCTGAATTAGAAGTCCTAATTAGATATTTTAATGAGTATTATGTGGTCCATTTTTGGAAGGTTCCATGGTTTGTCGGAGTTTGATCAAAAGAAGCGAAGCTGCAGGAGACGCCTTACTGACCATAATGCAAGGCGCCGCAAGCCACATCCAGAAGCTGTTCGATTGAATCAAGGAAGGCTGTCTTCATCATTCAATGGTACTCTCTGTTAAATAGAACTTTTTCTCTATCTTTTGTAGATTTTATTGCTTGATTAGTTTTTCAATAAGTATGCTATTAAACTTTCCTTCTGTCTGAACTTCAGTCCATCTCTTGCAACTCTGAAATGCTGTTAAACAGTGTTCTTATACACTCAGTTACAAACATTTCATGGAACCAAATGCTTGGTATTTTTGTGTAGTTTCATTGCCAAAATGTGGCAATGTGATCACCAATCATAATTGTCATTTATTCAAACTAATTTAGAATGGATCACTTCAATTCTTTCTTCTGCTTTATTTCTTGTGCAATTATTTTGTATTGGATCATTCACAGGATGGTAAAATAGTAGCCAAATTTTGCATAGTTCCCATTCTTTTTGCAAACTTCCAATTATTATACACATTTTAGCATTATTCAGTCTTTACTATATCTTGACAGGGCATTCATAACACAGTTTATTTTTGAGATGCTGAGCTGTGCCACTGGTCTTATTGCACTGCATTTTAGTCGTCCAGAGAGATTGTTTATGAGTTTCTTTGGTTCTCTTTCCCTTTAAATCCTTGTGGATTTTAACTGGATTTCGTACTCCTCTTTCAACTGTCAATCTTTCCCTTGCTTGTCTAGCTTCACCGTATGGATAATTCTAATATTGTCATGGCCGAAACCATTTATAGCTAGAAAGGGATTTCCTTGGTTCATGCCTTAGGACTTAGAAGTGGAAATGAGCCATGCAGAGCCAGCTATCCCATACAAATGAACCTTCATTCAGCTTAAGCTTGGCTGAGTTTCAGACTTCACTTCGCAATCTTGCATTGCTGCACACCAGTGGACTAAGGATCCCAAGTACTCAGGATTACTCGTACAGTATACATTGAACGTTTGTAGTTGGATCATGAATGAAAAGGTCTGTGCCTGATGGTGTTACTAGTCGGGAGAAAAGCTCGTACTCATTCAATCCTCAACAGTGTATACAAACTCTTACTAACTAATGTGATGCAGATAGAATGAAGCATACCTGAGGGCTTGCGTTGTTCTCAATTACCCTATTACAGGCTTGTGTTATTCTGAGAGATATGTGATGGTTTATTGGCCTCGGTCTATTGTATTTGTTAGAACCATTCTTTTTCATCCCAATAAAACTCATGAATTTACATCTTCAAATTCAGTTATATATGGTTCTCGGTTGAGGAAAAATTGACATCAGGCATCATTTAACTCTCAGTTCCTATACCATAGTTACACACCACACCAATGCATGTCATTAGATCTGACCTGGGTTTTATTTGTGCAGACATGAGGCAACAGATGGACCTAGTCTTGAATAGAGCTCCTATTGCAACTTTACCATGGGAAAGCACATGTGGATCCACCTTTACAATAACAAAAGGATATCCGTATAAGTCTACAAAAGCAGGAGCGGAAGAACAATTGCATTTTGCCAGCAATCTGCTGCCAGCTCCAATCACTAGGATTTCTAACGATACCAACAGGCTTCTACCCACCAAGGTGACCACAGCTGAGGTTCTCCAAGGTATGTTTCTATTCCATGCTAAGGAGTTGACCCGTATGATTATTTCATTGTGCTCTTTATAGTTATGCCATGGCATGTTAGCATCATATTGCCAAGAGATCTATTTTTAAATGCGCGCACTATCAAAATGATTTTGGATTTTCCATGCTTTAGCGATAATTTGAAAAAGTAGAAGTATGAATATGCACTATCGTTTTCTGATTGAGCTTTTACTACAATATAACTGATATGAGCATCCCGAGCATTGTTTGTTTATTTTCTAGACAACAATGAAAAATGAGGATACTGGTAGATGGTACAATAGCCAGAGGAGGTGTGTGATGATAATTTCATAGTTTCTTTGGCATTCTATAATTACTGGTCTCTAGAAGCCAGAGTTCGCAAGGATTGATACTCGGAACCCCTTTTAATCTTAGTTAGAGTTAGATGGGTAATAAGGTCTCGGGTTTCTCATAATCAATACCGATCCTAATGCCTCATACCTCTGAATGTTCACCAATGTATATAGAGAGAATCAGAACAGCTCCTTTTACCATGTCATGGATTATAACAGAAAGCTATTATATATATAGAAATGAGTAAATTACAAAAAAGTTGATAGCTTGTGCATGGATATAAAAAGTTACCAAGAGCTTTGAAGATGTTTTGGATGAGAGGAAATCAGAAGCTCTACATGATAAATTATTGAAGATTTACATTTACAATCGAAAAGTTATAAATCCAAGAACCCATCTCTCACTAGATTAAATCCTGCAGGTTTTGAGGAACCCAGGATCTCTTCAAACATGGAAACGGCTCAGGACCTTCAACACGCTCTCTCTCTTCTGTCAACTAACTCCTGGTCTTCAACCGAACCGAAAGCCGCTTCACTACACCACCCCTATATTCATTCAAGCTTGCCTCAGCCTGTTGCAACGTGCACGGCGAGTATGACAGCCCAAAACTCAGAATGGTGGCACACTCAACAGGAATCAACAAAATCCAGAGTGCACACATTGTCTTCTTCGCCAACTGATGGCAGCTTTCAAGAGTTCCGGCTCCTCAGAACGCCTGATAACGCTGGCTTCTATCCCGACGAGTTGAACTGATTTCTTCAAGAATAGGTATCATTGTTTATGATTTTATGTAAGGTAAGGGTCATATTAGTCAGGCTCCATCCATATGGAATGTTTCATCTAGCAATGATTACTCTTCTTCTCCCACTTAGGCATTCACCTCTGCTTCTCTTATATGCTTGAGAGATTCACTTAGTTGCGGCATTTCCTTTAAGCTTATATACGATTTATAAGTTCAGCATTCCAACTGCCAACAGCCCATCTTCTGGTGATGTGTCCCCTTTTTACTTGTCTTTATTGTTCTATTAAAAAATAGCCAAGTAAGGGATGGCGATAACCCTGATGCCACAAAACCCTTCCTATACTCACCCCATTGTCAACAAAATACCTGAAACTTGCAGACTCAGTATCTTTGATCGGGGCAGAAACGGGATCATAAAACTTGCCCCATACCCGTTCTTAAAATAGCAAACTGGTTCTTGCATGGCTGCTGTTGTACGTATCATACCGGGCCTTCCCAAATGGAATTGCAGACTTCAAAAGCTTCTCCATCGTTCTAACAATTTTATTTCACTTAATTGCTGGGAAACCATTTGTTTGATACCATAATGCAACCCTCCTTTTTTTTTTCTCCTTACCGTAACTATTTATATAAACATGAAAACCCACAACACTAGGTCGAAGGAAAAGGTTTACATGGTCAGAATGGAACCGGCTCCCCTCAACCTGCTTACAAATCATTTCGACTCTGCTTTGTAAAACACTATTTATTTTACGCTTTTCATATACAAATATATAAATATTCTTCTACGTCAGTCACACTACACATTGCCACTCTACAATAACATATATACAATTTTCTTGTTTATATGAAACATATAACCTCTTAGGTATTTAACTAAACGAATATATAGTATTAGACTATGGTAGCCAGCCATAACTACACCACAACAAAACATTTTATCTCAACCAAAACAATAGGATTTCAGGTGCTCCCGTTAGACAAACACGCAAGAAAGTATATCTTAATCTCACGGTGTTTGGAAGGGAATGGCATGCAATAATGAAGATGGAATAAGAATGAAAAATAAGAATGGACGTTCCTACTTAGTAGAGAAAAGGTCATTCTTATTTCCATAATAATCCAACGCAACCTAAACCCTAATTGAACTTTTGATTAAAATTTAGGACTTCATATGAATAACAGCAACAATACAGCCTGCAGTATACTCTGCTACTGCAAATTATATCTTACATGCAATGTAACATACTACTAATTAAATGAGTTGATTCTTCACTGATAAAAACCGAAACCAACCTGCAGAAATTTTGGCAGACAGAACCCAGCGGACACTTGACACATTAGAAGAATCCATAATGACCTTAAATACCGTTGCAGTTAGTACAACTGACGTGAATAACGAAAATGCAAGAGTAACTGGACAACCGCTGCAACATGAGGGACGACAAGACTGACTTTCAGAGACCCATACTGAGCAAAGCTGGACGACGACTCTGGACCTTCTCAACCCTCAAATAACTCCTAGTACTCACTGGAACAGTAGACAATTGTAAATTAAAGGATGCTAAGGACAATATAGAAAAGACAAATATAGACACTACAAGATATATCCAACTGAGAGAGATAGGGAAAAGAGATAGAACCCCATGTAACAGATCCTTAACCATATTGGTAGCTTTTAGTCTGTGAATTAGAATACTAATTGAGTATGTAGCATTTACATGGATGATTGGCCAGAAAAAGAATTGCAAGAAGTGAATAACCATGAAATGGAAGTACACCACACAACAAACCTGATCGTTCTCATCTGCTGTCGATGAGGGGGACTTCTTGCACTCATCTGGTTTGTCAGCTCCACAGTTCTGCCTATTGCACTTCGTCCTGAATGGATAGTTTACGTTGTTACATTTCTCACACTTCCAGCTTCCCTCTGGCATCTTTTGTTCTGAAAGACATGAGATAATGTAAATATGTTGCTAACTCAGAAAAATCTAACCAAGTGTTCAAAAGTGGGATGACTTACTAGAATTCTTATCAGATTTTGCAGCCTGCACATTCAAAGGAACATTAGATCGTATGACCAATTAAGATAATGATTCAGAACAATAATTACTTAGTTTTTACTTCAGCATCTCATTCACACTGGTTGAATTACTTGGCTAATGAACTTGAATCCAATTCCTGTCCAGGAAAGGGTTTCTGTTGGCAGGGAAGGATCTTTTGTACAAAGAACCCAGTGCCTACTTCATGTATAGAGAACTGCAACCACACTAAAGATAGCAGTACAAACCTGAGAACCAGGTTTCGGTGTATTGCACTTTCTCATGTTACAAACATTTCTGAAAGAGAAATTCATATTCCCACATTTAGGGCATGTCCAGTCATTGTCACGGGTTGAATCTGTGGTCAAAAGAAAGCAAAATAAACGTTGGCAGATCGAAGTCATGGTTTCATAAGAAATATCAAAAACTATTACATCAAACCCGCACCTTTCTTCTGTGAGTTATTATCTGGAAAAAACACTGGTCTTGGACCCTGTACAAAGAGTACTAATGAATGGCATTCCCAATTCAAAGATAAGATATGTATTACAAAGTTATTGTAATTACAAACATGCATGCGTGTATGTCTGAAACCTCTCAATAAGAGGATGTCGATCAATAGTTTCCAATAGGTTATCCTCACATAAGTCGTAACCTTTGTGTTTGCACTTCTTTGCATGTATGTTCCAGGTATGACAGAAGAGTGGAGATACGGAGAGAGTGAACGGATACATTCAAGCAAAATATGAAAATTACAAATTAACTAATTGAAGATGCATATACTTCTTTGTAACAGTTAGACACTAACTCAAAAACTAAAGTGAAATTACCATTGCAGCATGGCCCATGGGCAAACCCAAGCCACCATACCGGTCCATGAGAGCAGGCATGCGATACATTCCACCTGAAAAAGAAGTTACTATCAGTCATTAACACATCACTATACATACACATGCAGAAAACTTTGAATGCCAATGTGATAGTATAAGATGTAACTGATGATTTTTTGCAAGTCATTAATGGAGATTGTTCCTTGAAGTAAAAGAAACTAACAGAACCAATGATACTAACAAACACAGAAAATACATCAATTATGAAATAGAGTATAAAAAAGAAGTATACTATAAACCAAAACAAAACATACCATGGCCCAGAATAAGGAGTTGTTGTTGGTAAATTCAGAGGTCGATAGGGGCTGCCAACAGAAATGTGACTACCATAGTTGAAATTATAGGGTGAACCCCCTGGAAATGGAACATCATAAGGAGGAATAGATGATCCATAAGGTGGTACACCCACACCCAGATACATAGAAGAGGGTGCACCTGGACCTACATAAGGCGCAGCAGGTGAATAATTCTGAGGATGTTGCACATGCTTCCCAGCAGATTTCTGAAAAAGAGAAGGGTCATACATAAATTACAATAATGTCTACATAGATATAACGTATCATAAAGCTATTTTCAACTATTACACACTTAGGGTGTTACAGAAATTTATCTAGAAAATTTTAACTGAAATTTTTGTTGAAATAAAAATATGATATCTCAGAATGTATAAATAGGGGAACCATTGGCTGTGCAAGTAATTGAAATTTCATAAGCCAGCCCTTTTTACTAAGAGATAGAGCACATATCTTACCGCAATATGATCAGCCGGCCTTGGTTGAGTGCAGTTACGCATATTGCATGTTGTCCTGAATGAAAAATTGACATTGCCACAACTCGGGCATGTCCAGTCATCTTCCCTGCGACTACCTACAAACAAGATATGGTCATTCACAACTCAACATGATAGCTACAAAAGCAAGAAATACCAACTGCTACTATGCACAGAAAATGCAGAGTACTATAAACCAGTGAATAGTTAACTATTTGAATTGCCTCCACCAAGTTGTGTAGCAAAAGGCAGCATCAAACCGGCGAATACAGTCGTATAAGTAATAGGTATGTGGTACTTCAAAAGCACTAAAATTAACATCACATATATACAATGGTACATCCTTACATATTTCACTACACTTTTTAGGAGATTCTTTTACCACATTTATCATCAATCTGACAATTTTTTCTTTCAAAAGATACAAAACATTAGGCTAAAAAGAATGTGCAATATATTTTAGCAAATTCAGCTTGTTTAGCATAACAACATGCGATAACTGTTGCTCCAAATGAAATAAAAACAAAAAGACTACAAATCGACTAAACAAATGAACCAGTGTAAATATAACATAACATACCATCTGTTCTAGCTCGTTTGGCTGCAGAGGAATTTCTGTTATCGGCCTGCACACCAAAGATCAAAGCTCATTCATCAGCTATCATTCAATTTGGAATTCAAAAACCAATTAGCTGTAACCTAAATCAGGACATATATCAGAGGGGGAAATCCACAAATAAGGATTCTCACAGCTAATACACCATAAACTACAGAACACATCCAAATGCAAAATCATCAAACTCCGTAATCACGATCCCAAATCCAATTCAGCAGCAACAAACACAAAACACCGCAAAGCTCCATTACTCGAAGTAATTCAGAAAAATTGACCAATAACATCGTTGACATGCAATCTACATCGAACAAAATCCAATAATTAACCCTATGTTGCATAAAACACCTAATTCCGAGTTCATTTTGCATTCGTCAGATAGAAATGTCGATCCGATAAGCATCAAAAACCAAAAATCGAATAACATAAGATCGCCAGATCTACCTTGGCGTGAAAAAATCAATCAAAAAGCAGATAAAAGTAATGAAAATCGTGAGCTGATCGATCACCTGAGACATGGCGGCGAGAGGAGATTAAACGGAGAGATCTTCGATTCGGAAGAGCTCTCTGTGTTTTTGTGGCCTTCCGCTTTGGGAGCTACCAAAACAGGAATGTTGATAATAAAACGAACACGATTGGCGCTTTTATATCGTACGGTTGATAACACATACAGTTCGTACATTACCGAGCTTCGATCACTTGTCAGATGGGCGACGGAATCTAAATGGACGGTTTAGATTGAAAACATTAAGATCAAAATAAATTTGTAAAATTATGATGTTACGAGTGGTTTCGTGGTGAAGTTGGTTATCACGTCAGTCTAACACACTGAAGGTCTCCGGTTCGAACCCGGGCAAAGCCATTATGTTTTACTCCATTTTTTGATCAAATTGTGTGAAGGAGAGGGTACTCCACGGCCCATTGGGCCTCTTACTTACACTACTCATTTTTCCAATATTTGGGCCAAGCACGTACGTGTTCATGGCAGATGGTGCAGCTGTCAAGTGAGCCGGGTGAAGGCCCGATGACAACGGAATAAGTTTTATAATTTTTGTCTACACTTTAATGGAATTTGAGATATTTTGTCTTTGTCTAAATGGATTTTGGATCCATGCACTTATCGACTAAGGAATATATGATTTTTATCGAATTTGGAGGTGTGCTATCATCCTTAATAACATGTTTATTTTTTTTAAAATTCTCCACTCGATCCTCAAATTTTTTGTTGACCGACGTTGACCAGCCCGAACAGTGTTGCCTCACTCAATTTGATCTTAAAATTATAAAATTTGATCGAGACATATACATCGAATTTATGTTAAGTTCAGGTCATTTTGTTATTCTTATGTTGGAGAGACTAGGAGATACATTTTCGATACAACCTACCCCTCACAACACATGTCAAAACTAGGGATGATAATGAGACATGTATGAGATAAATTTTATGATCCTCGTCTCAACTCCCACAAGGTTGGAGATATCAGACTCCATCAAGTCACTGTCGAGTTCGAAATATTTTAATGTCTTACCCAAAACAAGCAAA
>JAYMTO010000440.1:0-12372 GCA_036898065.1 California macrophylla | reverse complement strand
TATATAATTAATTAAATATTACGTAATTCGATTCGACTCGATTTGATTCGTTTAGTTTAGTTCTATTAAATAATAAATAAAAATTTATAATAATTATATTAATAAAAATATATAATTATTAAATGTTAAATGAGCTGACTCGCGAGCCAATCGAGCTTTACAATATTAAGTTCAAGTTTGGCTCATTTATTAAATAAGTCAAACCTTATGCTCGGATTCAGCTCAAATTCGATATAATAAATTTAGATTAAATATTTAACGAATCGAGCTCAAATTGCTTGTTAAAAGATAGGCTAGTTTACACCTTAGTTGGGTCATTTGCTTACGTGTCTAGTGAAACGCAGCCTCGGGGGACAATACGACAATAACAACTCCATCGAACCTCGAACGTGCCTTTCTCTCTCTGTTTCCTTTTTGCCTATCTTCCCGGGAAAGAGATTCTCGGATTCCTTACGTCTAGAAACTTTCCCGGAATCCAAACACGCAAGCGAGACGACCGCTCTGTCATTTTTGCTTTCCCGATTCTGTCTCTCTGCAAGCTCTTGCAGATCTGGATCAGGGACTGGAACACCACACTGCGCGCGAGAGCTCGCTGGAACCGGTGTTCGATGGCGGGATCGAGGAAGAGTCGAGGTCACTCGTCTTCAAGTTCCGGTGAATTTCCGGTCCAGGTCGTGCACGAAGCTGTTGGTGGAATTGAGAACGGAGGATTGGTTAGCAGAGAGGCAGGTGGTGCTGGAGGTTTGGTGGATTCGGAGAGTCGTCTGAGCACTTCTTCTTCAAGCTCCGTCGAGATTTCAGTTGGTGCGGAGCGCGAAGCCGTTGGTGGAAGTGGCGGTGATGGTGAAGAATCGAGTAGCAGAGAAGTCTGTGGCGGCGCTCCGGCGAGTGATGGAGGCAGTGCCTCCTTAGGTCTGTGTGATTTCGCTTTACTTTTGCGCTTTGATTCGATTGACATTAGGTTACGTAGAGAAGAAGCAATAAGAGCAAGTAAATTTGTGTTCCAAGTTTTCTAGGCATGACTGAGAAATTTTAGTGATTTAAATTGTGCTGAGAAATTTAGAGAACCGGTCTTAGTGTATGGGAATGAAATTGAACACCAAGGAAACTTTATGTTGCTCTGAAATTGAATAGACTGGTGTATTATTCATGAAGAACACATCTATGTTTTTTAGCAAACAGGTTGTGTAGGATGATTGTTCTAACCAGACTATGATGATCAGCAATGAATTTTGGTTTGTTGATATGTCTCGGGAGTTCGGGGAGGGATCTAAAATACAGTTTCTGGATGATTGTAGCGACTGCTGAAGACATGAAGCTTAAGGTGTTTACAAGTGTTAGTGAAGAAAGTGGCTAAAGTTGATACTAAGATTTGAAATGCTAGAGTTACTACTCTTTTGAGGATTTGCTTGCAGTTTTGTTTGTCGGATGTGTAAGGATTGTTAAGTTTAGCATCCTCGTGAAAGAAAAAAAGTTTATAGGGTCTTACAAGGGCATCACCTTTTCTAGAAGTTGAGCATTTTTGGCATTTTGTTTTGGAGGTTTAGGAAAAGTGATAGTCCATTGGAAACAAACAAGTGAAGGGTCAAATTATTATTTCACAACTTATGAATATCACGTGTTCAGTAAATCTATTTGAGAGAAATTCTACAAAATAGAAAGGTGTCTAAAGCAACCTCAAAAGTACAATTATCTTCCAAAATGGTTTTGTTTGGATGGATGTCCACCTCTGTATTTGCCGAGACTGTCCAAAACCATTTGACAATGGAAATTTACTGTCTTTTATACCTGTTGAAAATAACTTTATTCATGTGATTTCTGTTTCTCAGGGATTGTGGGCAGGAATGTATCAAAAGTGAACACCATGCCACGAGAGAGTTCAAATGTTGATAAACTGGAATCGGCTTCAAGCCAGCCTAAAATGCTGAGATCAAAAACTGAAAGGCATGGACCTCATAATATATTTCCTGGAGATGCAGCCCAAATCTTTGATGATAAAATTTCTGTCCAGCAGAAGGTATCAATAATTTCTGCCGCTCTTGACTTGGGCCTTGTATTTGTAGCAAAATTATCAGAATCTACCATGTTTCTCATCATAGTTCCTTCCAATATTAGTGCAACTTATGTTTTTATTGTGGTTAGAATCAATATGTGGTTACACATCTATGTATGAAGACTTAAAAGTGAAACTCCGATCTGTTACATGGTATCACAATTTTATTTTTGATCAGTAACATGGTATCAGAGTTGATGGGTGGTTTTTAATATAAATTTTCAACTGAATCATATCATTCTCTAAGTACTGATATTTCCAAAACTGTGCAGCTTAAACTGTTGAAGAGAATAGCTACTGTTAAAGATGATGGAACTGTAGAATTTGAAGTCCCAGTAGATGTTGAATCCCAGGTTCCTAGTGTTCGATCCGGAGATGTTGGTAGTGAAGTTGCTGATGATGAATCACTGGATTCTACAGATTTTCAGTACATACCACCAATGCAAATAGTAATGCTTATTGTTGGAACACGTGGGGATGTACAGCCTTTCATTGCAATTGGCAAACGTTTGCAGGTTCCTCACTGCACAAGCTTTTATCTATAAATATTTGTGTCTTCCTCAACAAGCCTTTTTACATGTCAGTTATATAAATTTCTCCCCTGATAATCTGTATGTGTGTGTATATATTGTCTTTTTATGACCTGGAATTCTGGTACTTAGTATAAGCTTAAATTAAAAGGTAAAAAGCGCGAAATGCATATATATGCTTTTTATATCTGTGAATACCTTTCTATCATAATCAAATATAAAATAATCAAGGACATGTTAATCCTAGTACTCATGTATAGCTAGTTTGTATTCCCACTGTGTTAATGGAGAGGAGTTTTCATCTTGCAAACATGCAGTCACTGGATGAGCAAGTGTTATGTAATTAAGTTGCTTTAAACACGTTATGCATATTATATTTTACATGATGCAGCACAGCATGCCAATAGAACTTCAAAGAACTGATGGGTCATTGTAAGACCTGAGAAACCTGTCATAGTTCCTCTTTATGTTAGGACTTACTACAGATAATCCTTGGAATTTTGAGGTATTTGGACTACATATATGTCGACAACATATGCTGGGATGATTATATAAGGTGACTTTGAACTTCTGGCTGCTGTAAACTAGAGTCTTGCGCGGTATATTTCCTGCCACTGGGCTATGGTGACTACAATTTAGTAGACCATTGGGAGGTGGCAGCTGTCAGGCAGATGAAAAGGGGAGAGAGTTTGTTTGTTTGTTTGCAAGAAGATTTGTATTTGGTTGCATGTAAAAGTATGGCTAATGTGAGGTGTGTCAACGAAAAAATAGTTTTCTTTTTTCCGTTTATTTTTCAGGGAAATTTGACTTTGTTTACTACATTATTTGCAAGCAGGACTATGGCCATCGTGTTAGACTGGCAACTCATTCAAATTTCAAGGAGTTTGTCTTGACTGCTGGGTTGGAGTTCTATCCATTAGGCGGAGATCCAAAAGTTCTTGCTGGTTGTATGTATCTAAGATTCTAAATGTGCTATTGGTTTTAGAATTATCTGGATGAGCTCATATGCATTTAGTTGTTAGTCTATATTATTGTTTAAAATGGATTCATGCCTCCTGTATGTGATTGAGAGGCTTGGGTTGGGATATGGCTTTTATGTAGAGTTTGATTCCTTAATCACTAAAATACATTTGGACATTATCTGAGGGCTGGGTTTAAATATCTTCTCTTCCTGTTATCTTTGGTTGAGTTGCTAAATTTAGGCTTGGAAAATGAAAGGAATTTGATGACTGAAATAATTTTCTAGATTATAGATATTTTGCAGTGGCCTATATAAGTTTACCTGAAGTTGATTATGGATTTCGATCATTAGCTTTCAGTAATCACTTTGCTTCTTTTTTTCCTGATCAGATATGGTTAAGAATAAAGGATTCTTACCATCAGGCCCTTCTGAGATACCTATTCAACGGAATCAGATGAAGGAAATTATATACTCCTTACTGCCAGCTTGCAAAGAAGCTGATCTTGATTCTGGTGTCCCCTTTAAAGCAGATGCAATCATTGCCAACCCTCCTGCATATGGTCAGGCCTTTCAATTACTGTCAACTGTTCTTTCTTTTCTTTTGTTGGTCATATATGATGTGGTCTTGAGCATTTGGTCATGGATTTTGGAATTCCTTTTGAAAAACATTCACTTGAAAAATAATTCTGAGTAAGACAGATGATGTTTGTAAAAGTAGTTTGATGTAAAAAAGTAACTTTACATAGCCAAGAGATTGCTTGCATTTTGAATTAACCAAATAGGCACTTGGAAATCTGGATTCAACTGGTTGTCAAAGAAATGGCAATATACATGCCACTCAAAGTGAAATCATGTACTGGACTGATATGCTATGTCGGATCTGTTCTTTTTCTGTTATTGTCAAATTTAGCAGAAAAAATATGCTACTAAGTTTGAATCTCCTTGCTTGCTCCATTACTAATCCATGTTAATTGTTCTCTAGGGCATGTTCATGTGGCAGAGGCACTAAAAGTACCACTTCACATATTTTTCACAATGCCATGGACGTAAGTCTTGTCTGGGTAACGGAATTGTAGTGAGTTATTTAATGCTTAATAGATTATATGGTTTAGAGGGGAACTTCAAACTGTAGTGAGCGCTTTTTTTCATCTGTCATCACCAGGCCTACTAGTGAGTTTCCACATCCTTTGTCTCGTGTCAAACAGCAAGCTGGATATAGAGTGAGCCTTTTAAAGTTCTTTTGCAATCATGTTGTCTTCCCCGTTTTTGATTTAATAGTTATATTTATTTACTCTAAGCCCCATACTATCTCTGCAGCTATCATATCAAATTGTTGACTCAATGATTTGGCTTGGAATACGTGACATGATAAATGATCTCAGAAAGAAAAAGCTGAAGCTCCGGCCTGTTACTTATTTAAGTGGTTCTCAAGGCTCTGATTCTGAGGTGCCACATGGATACATATGGAGTCCTCACCTTGTTCCTAAGCCAAAAGGTTGTTGCTTTAGATTCTGATTTTATTGTTGGAAAGAATTTTAGACTTCTTTTGACACACTTTTTTTACATACTAAGAAACCATTTGTTTAATATATTGAGCTATATGTGTTTGTCACTACCTTGGTTGCTTGTAAACTTGAAATTTTGCAGCAATTTTAGAACTGACTATGGTGAAAAGAAATCCACCCCAAGTTGGTCCAATTAGGTCATGTGAAATTGTTCTCTTCCTCTGAACTTAATGTTTTCTAATCATGACTTTAATTTGAAAATATGTAATTGAGGTAAGGGAAGAATTGTTAGAATGAGATAAAATGATCCTAGTGCTTACATTTAAGTGCAGTTTGGCCAAACATGCTGTGATTGGGACTTGGAGGGCCAAACTGGAACCCGAGTTCAAGAATCAGAATTAGTAAAATCCTTTCAAGCATGTTAGTTCTTATTTCTCTGTTTGCATCATCTCTTCTTTTTTGTTCTAAGTGTAATGTAGGATCTGTATTGATGGAATCAGCATATTATGCTTCACTCTTGTTAGAATAAGCTAGCAGTACTATTGATCGAAGCGTACCAACTTTAATTCACCTTTAGTTGTTTGCTTTTGCAGATTGGGGACCGAAGGTTGATGTGGTTGGATTTTGCTTCCTTGATCTTGCATCAAACTATGAACCTCCTGAAGCACTAGTAAAATGGCTAAAAGCGGGTACACAGCCTGTTTATGTTGGATTTGGTAGTCTTGTGAGTATATTCTCGATTCTTCCGTTCTAATTCAATGAAAACTGAAAATTATGATCTCCTATTTGTTACAGCTTACGGGATTATACTATTGGTTCCTACAACCAAATTATGATTTATATTCCTCTTGAAAATGTTTCTTACTTATTCACCTTTTCATCTCAGCCTGTTCAAGAGCCAGCAAAGATGACCCAAATAATTGTAGACGCACTTGAAAAAACTGGACAGAGGGGTATTATTAACAAGGGATGGGGTGGTCTCGGTGACTGTAAGTTTTAGTTTCCGACGTTAGGCTTTTGCTTATGTTACTTTTAGCTATTATGCATGATGCATTTGTTTTTCAGTACGTCAAAATCTTCTGAATTTGTTGATTTTTGTGAATGGATTTTGTTTCTACGCAGTGGCAGAACCAAATGACTCCATATACTTGCTGGACAATTGCCCTCATGACTGGCTGTTCTTACAATGCAAGGCTGTGGTGAGGCTTAGCTTTAACTTTTCTGCTTTTAAGTCTATAGAGTACCGAGCAACCTTGGCCACGGTGATGACAACTTTCGGTGTGTCTTGCAACTAGGAATAGAACGCCAAACCGAGAACCATCTAGGATCATGCTTGTAGGAGTATGGTTTTTATTTGAGTCTCATAAGATTTCCATATTCTGATATATCCTTCCAGGTGCATCACGGGGGTGCTGGAACAACAGCTGCTGGTCTTAAAGCTGCGGTAATGACTTCATAGCTATTCGTATCTTACAACTTCCCTTGCACTTGATTCGCTTTGTGGATCTTTTACATTTTATTTCGTTATAGTGCCCAACAACCATTGTGCCCTTCTTCGGAGACCAACTTTTCTGGGGAGAGCAAGTACACGCCAGAGGCGTAGGTCCAGCTCCCATCCCAATCGACGAGTTCACCCTACCCAAGTTGGTCGATGCAATGAATTTCATGCTAGATCCAAAGGCAAGTCGTTATTTATTTTCTGAATTGCTCAATTTCTAACTCAAGTTTATATCAGTGAAAAACTTAGAACTGCAAAAGAGCAACCTTCATAACTTCAACTTATCTAACAAACTCTATCTAAAGGGAACAACATGGTAATTCCATTCGAGCAAATTGAGAATATATGTTTGGAAGTATGGGAAATTGGATTTTTACGTTCAAGAGTCTTTATATTTGAAAAGTATGTCTATCTTTGTCAAACTCTCAAAAATGCTCTTCCATTAAATCCAATATTTTCTCAATCCCCTTTAATAAAAATGCTAAAGCTTAGAATTTGTGGATGTAATCTTCTCTGTATGTAATGCATGTGTGTTAATTCTTTTGTTTTGGTTGCTGCTGCTTTGTTTGTTTTTTACGTTTGTCTGAATAGAAACAGGAACATTTTGTTGTGTATTGATTCTTCAAGTTGTTTTCATCTGTGAAAGAGTATTAGAAACCCCTCTCAACTCTAATGAGTTAAATTAGTAATCTTGGGACAATTTAATGCAGGTTTTGTGACTTTTGTCACGCTCTTGACCGCCTTCAACAAATCCGGTTAACCTTTTTGTTTTGTTTATGTATGTTTCTATGAAGCTTCACTATGTAAGACACTGAATTGTGTCCCTCAACCTGTCTCTTTGTGCAATAGCTAGATGCTATATCTGATCAATTAGGAATGCACAATGTTTCTCATAAATGCTCTGAACGACCTTATGGGTTTTGGGATTTACCTGTGACAAATCTTACTATTGTTTCAGTATCTTCATGTTATTTAGTTGCTGGAAGTTTTACGATTGATGATGCTGTATATTGTGGCACACAGGCCTGTTTGATATTTGAGTGACCATGAATACCCTAGCCATTTATCATAAACAAATAAGGATTCAAGTTCACATAATTTCGTTTTTCGTTCACTATTGTCATGTTCCAAGGACTACACATGCACCTTGCTTTGAATATGTATCAAGCATTCCATTATGGCTCTTCTTTCTCAGTTTTCAATGACTTGAAATGTTCAGACTGTTGTAATAGGTTGTCAATGTGGTGGGGTACAAGATGGATACTGATTCGTTTTGTTGTACACAGCTTACCTAGAAACTAGCTGAGCATGTTGAATAGGTTGTTAATATATGGAGGGATACAAGATAGATACTGATTTGTTTGCCGTACATGGTTGTCCTAGAAACTTGCTGGGCATGTTGTGTGTGCGGCAACTCTCAAGTAGGAAATGAATTGTAGTTATAATTATATAACTTATCATGTGCAATAAATATCATATGTTTTGTTCAAACAGGGAAAGGAGACATCTGATCCAGAGAATGGCAGGCAATGCCCTTTCTTTGAGGAACTGCACGCGGTTTTTACTGAAAGATCAAAGCACATGCAAAGATTACTCGTTGAATCTGAGGTCAGTTTGGGCCAGGTAAAGAAAAAGGTTAAGAGAATGAATGGTGGTCGATCCTCAGATGAATTTTCAGAAAATGAAGACGAGGATGAAGTTGACAGTGATGAGGCACAGCCTACTAAAATCAATCCACGGAAAAGGAAAGTGGTAAAAGGTGCATTGGACAAGTCTTCAAGAGTCATAACTTCTACCAATAGTGGGAGTAGTGGTATTGAGGAATTACTCAAGGAGTTTTTGCAGCAGCAACAAAGGATGGAGATGCAGTGGATGGAGATGATGGAGAAGCGTGCTCGGGAGCGGGAGTTGTTTGAGCAGGAATGGCGGCAGACGATGGAAAATTTAGAGAGGGAGAGGTTAATGGCCGAGCAGGCTTGGAGGGAAAGGGAAGAACAGAGAAGGACGAGAGAAGAGGGCCGGGCTGAGAGGAGGGATGCTTTGCTAACAACCCTCTTGAACAAGTTCCTCCATGAAAGTCCATACAAATCCCAGTGAATAGAACTTCAGCAGTGTGTACCCTCATTTGTAATCATCCCTACAGCTAACACAAGCATTTCCATTGATATTTATCATGTAACTACGAGCATTACCATTGATAGTTGCTGAAAACAAGTAAAAAGTTTGAATACATCAGTAACACAGTATTTTACAATTCGAACTTAATCTGAATAGGCATTGGTCTTTTCCCAGTACCTAAATGTACATAGAATCTGTTATTCTTAAGAAACTTAAGGGTAACAATTCAGATGCAGGCACAGCTTCAATTGTCTTGACACTTCCTGGCTTTGTATTAGTTATTTTACCTTCTGCGGCAGCTTCTGCAATAAGGTCTGAAATGTTGACGATATATCATTCTTCATTTTGTGTACTAAGCAAGATCGGGTTTCATATCAGACAGCAGCCACTGGTAATCAGATAATGCGGCATCAGATAGGGGTTCCAAGAATTCACACTTGGCTAGAATCTCGGGCGGGGGAACTCCTGCAACAAGGTTCGTCTCCATCTTTGGCTTACCCTTAACGAGCTCTTTAGGCACTTCAACTTGATAACTTTCGAGGAAAGAGGGGGATGCACCGGGGACTACCTCCTGCTTGAAAGGAAGTGCTCTTGCAGGTTGCAACCAGAATTCTATCCATTGATGGACCAATGGAGATGGTCCTCTAACTCGCCCACCAAGTTCTTCTGTATTAACTTTAGAAGGACCAGCAGGAATTGCCTACAAGTAGAAAACAATTTCAATTCTAGGGGAGGAGATACTCTTAATCGCAACAAAACATATTCTGTTAAGTAAAGCGTTAATTAAAAGATACATGTGTACAGACGTGTTCTGTTTTATGTCTTCTGAGTGGCAAATCTCTAATCTGTGTTGTGTCTGCCTTAATTCCATGCTTCCTGGGGGATGATCAGAACTGTAGTTGTACTATTCATGCCTATTTTCTTATAAATTGTGATTTTACCATTACAGAAACCAGGATCTTCCAATTTGATGAATACTAACATTATAAAGATAAATAAGTAACTATCAAATAAATTCAACATGATTCTCGACATACCCACAGATCTGCCCATAAACTTGCTCCAGACTTAGGAACCATAACGGCAACATTGGACATGCGTTTGGCAGCAGGAAGAACATCAGTACTCCATCCAACTGCCACCCAGACATCTCCTACTCCAAATGCTTTCAGATAGTGTGTGCTATCAAATAGTCGAACCTACATCATATGAAAACAAATAACAGCAAAATTGTACATACTCCAACTTGCAGGTCAGACTAAAGTTTGTACATAAAGGTAATCTTGACATTGATAAGCCAACAGACTACGTAGAAGATATTAGTAATGTTTATGCCTGTTTATGCTTAACCAGCAGTATGTCTATTAGTTTTGATTTTAGTTCATATTAACTGAGCATCAGACACAACAACCCGGTGATAATCTCTTATGCAAATACCTGTTTTCTGAATGATGCAAGATTTTCCCGTACAGCATCCCTCCCACCGGTAACTTCCAACTGCATGTTACTTGTGTTATAAGATGCCCCCATGTGCTTTAGAACTGCACCGATAACTTCTCTAGGACAATTAATCATTGAAATCCTCCCTGCAAGCCCAGGCTGCCATAAATCTGACCAGTCCTGCAATAGCAATTTACATCCCTTTAATGGTATACAGAAGTAACTGGAAAAATACCGTTATAGAATGTGATAACTAATATACTTTTAACAATATAGAGAATTGGCTGCATATAAACCTTTTGAAGCCACCCTGATTTTCATTTCTTCACTGTAAACCATCACTTCTTTTTCATTCTATTTTAGGCAGTCAAAACATATAGAAATAGACTTCACAATGCACAACACCATAAGCCATTTGACAAAGCTGCCATGCAATAGAATAAACAAATACAGATTACCTCTATTGGGGCTATGTTATGCTTCTGAAGTTTGCTTTTCTTGTACGCTATCACAATGGTGCCCCATCGATAAGGAGCAGCCCATATTTTACCTTCTGGATCAATTTCACCTTCATGGTTCCTGCGTAGATATATCTGATACATTTTTAGTGATAATAATACGACAATGTAAAAGAAATAGATACAATGATTCATAATCGAGACAGACACTGCATGACTCATAAATAACACACATGACCACAACATATGGGCACATTACCATTACCATTAACATATACAACATTAGCATTTGCCTGCAAGTGGCACACAAGCTAATTGTTGGCATAACAACTAATGGCTTTGAGTAAGGTGGGAAACACAAATTGGTATAAAAATAATGATCCGGGCAACAGAATAGGATTGCAAGTTAAGAGGATATATTTATTTTTCTCAAATGCATTAAGAGTGTAAGCAACCCTGAGAATTAACCAAAGGGTACGCCCAGATTTTCAGTAGAATGTACTAGTAAGGATGTCAAAGAGCAGTTGTACTCTCACCTTCCATCTTTCACTCAACCCTTTGAACCATTCTTGGTCTTCTACCCCTTCTATTGGTTCGATAATAGATTTTTGAATGGCTAAATTGAGCCAGGAGTCGGAAACACTAACAACATCAGCTGCAGCAGCAGATTTAGGCTTCACGGTACCTTGAGTAAAGGGCACAGAGAGATCAGAAAATATACCCTCAAGACTTGCATTGAACCGGGATTTAAATCTCAATCTCTTTCCTTGAGATTGGATGAAACTCTGCATGCAAACGACATCAAATCATATAAATTTTGAGCAAACAGCAACTTGACATTCATTCCTGTAGAACCTTCTGAAAACTAAATTATCGATAAAATAGAAAAGAACCTGAATCCATGAAGGAGGTACAGAGGCACGGAGAGCAACTAATCTGAGATGAACAGTCAAGGGATAAACTTTAGCTTTAAAAGCTTGAAATGCAGCTCTAGACTCTTCATCTTCAGACTCGAATGCAACCTCCTCGCTCTTCTGATAAGTTTCTCGAATCGTGTGCTTCTCCTTCACCTCGTCTTCATCTTCGCGTTGCTCCTGAGTTGCAGGAAAGTCGAGAGCAAGAGCAGGAGGAGGCAAGTGAGCACCGCCGCGAAAGCCTAAAACGAAGTTGCATGCTGCAATGAAGAATACAGAAGAAGAAGCCGAGAGCCGCAGGACCCGGGAAAGGGAATTGGGTGGAGGCAAATTGAGGGGAAACTCCTCAGAGTCGGAGCAGTGTGGAGGTTCACCGGAGGAGGAAGCGGGAGGCTGCAAAGTGTTGAGATTGCGACAATTGGAGAATTGGAGACTGCGAATCGGTGAAGCTGGCAAGTTGGTAGAGTTAGGGTTTACGAAATGGTGATGAGGACGATGATGATTGGAATTGGATGGTTGAACGGAGATGGAGAAACGACATGATGCAGATAAGGCCATCTCCGATCAGAGGTGAAGCAATTTGTCTGTGATGAACTGATTATAGCATCTTCATCTTCCTCCTTCACTCACTGAGGTACTGAGGATGAGGAACTCAACTCACTGTTACAGACACAGTTCAAATGGATTGGGCTTGGACTTGGAGATTGCTGGAGGCCCAATATATTTGTAGGACTTATAAGCCCATAGTTGTTGAAGCTGAATATACATGTAGGCAACTTACTCGATTCCAGGGAGCATTCAAGTAAAGATAATGAGATCGATTTTCATTGGATCGATACTTATTGAGTTTAGAGAATTTTGTCTTTTTATAAGGATGACAATATGATCGGTATAA
>JAYMTO010000439.1:0-12396 GCA_036898065.1 California macrophylla | reverse complement strand
TTATTATATATTCAAAACAATAAAAAAAATAGAAATCTTCGAGGCATATTTATCATCTTTAGAATGATAAAATATCTTGAATTAAATATGGATTTGATATCTCTGACGTGACGAGAGTGATATTTAAAACATGTTTTATAGTCATTTTTAGAAAGATAAAGTAATTTAAAATTACGAGTATCTAATGTGTCTGATAAAATAGATTTGTCATATACTCAATAATAAATGAATAAAATGGATTTTGGAGGTGGGCCTGAAGAGGAAGTTGGGACAGACCTGAAAGGAAATTTGGGCCGGGCCTGAAAAGAGCCCAACACTCCCGCCATAAATGTGACTCACCTTCCACAGTTGATACAATTAATTATCGAATACTTTTTTTTTTCTCTGTTCTCATTTCTTTTCCGTTATACAGAAGAGAAGAGAAGAGAGGAGAAGAGAATGGATATGGCGAGCTCGTGGGACTGCTGGGTCGAAGAAGCTCTCTCGAAGCTCGACTCCGTGAAACTTGTTCGCTCTCTCAGACCAATTCACCTCTTCAATGAGAAACCTTTCTCCACCAAACTCGACGCCCAAAACCCCTCCTCAGAACAACCCTTCGATGATTTCAAGGTTTATGACCGAATGCAGCCTTTTGATAGGTCCTCTGTCGAAGTGGTGATTTCAGGGGAAACTTACCAGAAATGGCTTCAAGACATTCCCAGCTCCGGTAATGATAGTCTCTCTTCTTTTGTTTTCTTAGTATAATTCGACTAAAAAATCATTTGTTGTTTATCGCTGAAAATTGAACGAATGTTTAATTAGTTTAATGCATGTGAATTATCATGTCCTCCTTGTTCTGATGCCATGGATTGAGCAAAAGCATAGCTGTTTTCCATTCAGAATTCTGTTTTGTACAGACTATATTACATGATCCTTAATGGCGGAAGATTAAGATGAAGTTCCTTTTTGTTAAGTTATGTTAGTTTGTGGAGATTGGATTTGATAGTTAAAAGAAGACTCAGATGAAAAGCAATAATCTTTTGTCTAAGTTGGATTTCTTGTAATGTATATTTTCAAAATGATGTTTTTAAAGTATGAATGAATGTTTGTTTTGTTTCTTGGATTGGTATTTTACAATTGAACTATGGTTTATGCAGGAGATGAAGTTATTTGTGGAGATGGAATAGTTGACAATAAAGTGCCTGGGTGCCCTCGGCAGTTCAAGAAGCTACTTCTATTCTCGGGAAATGACTACTTGGGCTTAAGTTCACATCCAGCAATTGGAAATGCTGCTGCTAAGGTTTGGCTGATGTTTATTTGTGTGTATTTTTTCTTGAATCATTTTTGCTCTGCATGTCTGCTTTGAAGGGGTGCTTAGCCCTTTTCCCAATCAATTGGGGTAGACTTTCTATGCTATCAAGTCTTTATTTTATTTTTAATGACGTTCCGTCTTCAAGCAGGCAGCCCAGGAACATGGAATGGGCCCAAGAGGTTCTGCTTTAATATGCGGATATACCAATTATCATAGATTACTAGAGTTGTCTTTGGCAGACTTAAAAAAGAAAGAGGTATTAGCTGCGTTTATATGACTGCTTCAGTTCCTTATTATATTTTTATGATGAACTATGACTGTGATTTATCAATTTTTTCATAACAATGCTGAACCCAGTATGAGAACTTCACACATAGCATGAAACAAATTGAATTCGTTGGCCAGGATAATGCTCTTGCATTTTATGATCCAAGTTACTCTGCTTGTCCGGATAATTAACTGCACTACATAATTTTGGTCCATTGAATTCTATGGAGATCAGTTTGTGGTTATTTATTTTCTATGGAGAGATTAAATATAGATTTATTTTCTTGACTGCTGTTTCTGACTTATTATACATACTCTGATTTGGCTAAAATTGATGCATTCTTGTTTCAAATTTATGTGCTAGGATTGTCTTCTTTGTCCTACAGGGTTTGCAGCTAATATGGCCTTCATGGTAGTACTTGGTAATGTTAGCTCTCTCCTAGCTTCTGGAAAAATCCCTTTGAAGAATGAAAGAGTTGCCATATTTTCTGATGCGTTGAACCATGCATCAATAATTGATGGAATTCGTCTTGCTGAAAGACAACAGAGTGCAGAAATTTTTGTCTATAGACATTGTGACATGTCACACCTGAATGCATTGTTGTAGGTTTTTCCTTTTCATCTTAGGATTCTTGTTTCCTTGGAAATGTCTCTATTCTACACGGTATCAATATCTTGACCGTGTATTTCTATTTGGACAGATCAAGTTGCACAATGAAGATGAAAGTCGTTGTGACAGATGGGTTAGTTATTTGCTATAATTTCTTCTTTAAATACCAATGAGTTCATGCTTTATATGGCCTAAGGTTAAGAAAAATAAGGACTTGTTGGTGTGAACCAGTATTAGTCTGGCTGAGGGTTCTTGTTCAAGAGTAAACTTCCTTTCATTCCTGACTCATTTTCTAATTTCTTAAATAAAAGTCCTATTAAGATATTAATTCTTCATATGTGTGCAATTTCTTAGACATTCTCTAGATTTTATCATTCTGCTGCTAAATATGAGCATGTAAAACACACAATCTGTTTAATCATATATTCCATGTTCCTTTTGCAGTTTGATTTTTAAATGAAAAACTTCCTCATTGTCACCTCACACACACCTTATATTTTTCCACATCTTTCATGCTTATGACTTCTCTAGATTCTTGGAATGGGTGATGTGCCTGCTACTTGGCCCATACCCTTTCTGCTCATGGATTTCTTTCTTTTGGCTTAATAAAAATATATTTGCATGAAACATACACAACAAAAAAAAGGAAAAGAAGAATGAAAGAAAATAACCATGCTTTCTTTGCAACAGTGGCTTAATTATTATTTTTACCGATAAACTTTTTCCAACATCTGTCTTGGTGCTGGTTTGGTGGATTGTAATCATTATCTTTTTATTACAGCTTGTTTAGTATGGATGGAGACTTTGCACCAATGGTCGAGCTTGCAAAGCTACGTAAGAAGCATGACTTTTTGTTAGTCATTGATGATGTAAGTTTTCTTGAATGTTTGGATGTAGATGGATCTAAAAACTGTTTGTAACTGGTTTATACACAAGATACTTAGGTATCCTTTGAAATCCAGTCTTCTGAAATTTTATAATACTCCCTGGGGGATATAGGTATTCTTGGTTGGGGTAGTGTGTAGTACGGGAAAAGATGGGTTCTTATAAAATATTACAATAGAAGTATAGTGTACCTATTATTAGGAACTATGTGTTGATAATCTTTTCAGGTTTCATTAATTTATTTTAATAAGCATCTTTTTTAGGCTCATGGAACATTTGTTTGTGGAAAAAATGGTGGGGGAGTGGCGGAGGAGTTCGGTTGTGAAAAAGATGTTGACATAAGCATCGGCACCCTGAGCAAGGCTGCGGGTTGCCATGGTGGTTTCATAGCATGCAGGTACTTTGTAATGACTTTTTATCCCCTATCAAAGACAAGAGTAGAATTTTTTTTCCTAGAACAGGAAAGAATTTGATGTCTATGGAGTTAGTTCCGTACACGACTTCTTACATCTCTGTTTCTTTATTTGAACTTTTGTGTAGCTTGGTTCTTTTCCATATTATTGAATATCATTGTTCAGAATTTCAATAGATGCCTTGCATCTCTTTATAATTATTCATTCAATATCTAATCATCTTACTAGAATCATATAATATTAGATGATATACATCCAATAAGCAACTTCATTTCCACGTGGTGCCACACTTTTGCTTTGCAAAAGAATCTGGAAGAGTTTGGGCTTCTGTTGGCATATTGAGAATTTCAGTATCTATATCATTACTTTATTAGATTGGTTGATGCCATCTTATTTTTACTTGTGCAGCAAAAGGTGGAAGCAACTCATTCAATCTAGGGGCCGTTCTTTTATATTTTCAACTGCCACGCCGGTTCCAATGGCTGCTGCCGCCCATGGTAAACTATAGTATTTATAATCTGTTTGTTTTAATGGATTTGAATTGCATATAGACTTGTCTACAGATTTTAGAAGGGAGAGGTAACTGAGTTATTATTTGATACAATGATACCTATAAAGTTTTTTTTCCTCATGTGGCTTCTTAGAAATATCCTTATATTCTTCACATAAGCAGCTGCTGTTATTGTGGCAAAAAAGGAGGCATGGCGTAGAGTGTCAATTTGGAAGCGGGTGCATAACTTCCAAGCTCTTACTGGAATAGCAATCACAAGTCCGATAATCTCTCTCATTGTAGGAAGTGAAGAGAAAGCCCTGCAAGCTAGCCGGTCTCTCTCTCTCTCTCTCTCACACACACACACACACATTTTGCTCATCAACACATATACTTCAATTCTCAATTTTGATGGAACAGGCATCTGTTAAAATCTGGTTTCCATGTGACTGCAATTAGACCCCCAACCGTGCCTCCCAACTCATGCAGGTATGCTACTGTTTCTTTGAAATGCAGAAGCATGTTTATATATTTCTTGTATTTCATCTATATTTATATATTCGAAAACTGGCTGCGTAGACACATATTGATGGAAGTATATTTTGTTCTTATATTTTGGTTATCCATGTAACATAACTATATTGACGAGAGTTGTTGCTTCAAACATGATTGAAAATAGGGTGAAAAGGGTTGGAATTACATTTAAACTGCATGTGAATTTATAAGAAGCAAGTTAAAGCCTCTTTAACTCTTTCAATTTGAAGCCTGAAGTTAGATGGAAATTCTGTTATTAAACTTATTGTGGGGGGATATACCTATAATTTTTTGTGCGACCTGCATTGCATATATCTCTTCTATGATTATATTATAGCGTGTTTCATTATTTTGTGTCATAGGTTACGAGTTACTCTGAGTGCAGTACACACAATGGATGATCTGAAGAAGCTCACAAATGCTCTCTCCAACTATATGGACTTACAAGACATTAGCACCATTAGCTCAAAATCAAATGGATATGCTAGGCTGTAGGAATGCTTCCTTCTTTTTTTGGATCTATTGTGTTTCATTGGATAAGAAAGGACGGGAACCCTTATTCATTCTGTTTGTAGTTGTTTATAGAGAAAAGCCTTTAATTTCTTGAACCTGGTTAGGTAAAATAGAGAAGAAGCTAAGTTGGTTAGCAAAATGTATTGAGTAAAAGAGTCCATCTCCATATAATTAGAAACTGTATTTCCATTATGTATTTGTGTATGGAACCTTGAAAAAAAGGAATACAAGTATCTTATTGCAGTAGCTGAAGTTGCATTTTAATTAGAGTATGTTGTTTTATATATGTCAAAGTTCAGAAGGGGTTGGTCAATGAGAGCATCTATCTGAATGGTTAAAACACATTCATCATGTATGGTTTACATACACCAGTGATCCATTCCTATTACATATAAATCCCTAACCCCATCTCATGACAACTACTATCCTAATTGTAATAGGGTAGGAGTATCTTCAAAAGACAAGCATCTGCTCTGTACTATATACTATATACTAGTAATAGAATTCAAATTGAACCTCTCCTTGATTATTTTTAGTATAGCATAATTCTACTTACTAAATTAAACCTCTTCCGCAGTTCTCAATATTGTCATTCTGATCTTGCTGCTTCTGATAGTCCATCATCTTCCTTTGTTACTCACCACTAGCTGCACACCAAAAACCAATACTTTAGTTATTGCATCATGTACTGGGAATTAATAACTTTGTTCTAATTATTATGTAAATGCTTCCAACAAAATGTTATGGAGTATACCAGTGGTGGTGTTGGTGAGGGCATGGAGTGGTCGCCTTTGGTAGTAGGTGATGGAGGAGGACATTGAGGAGTCTGGTGCCTGAATCTGGGTTCCACAAAGTGCACTGCTGCTGGACTCAACCCTTGGAGCTTCATTGAGGTTAAGGGTAGTAGAGAGGTTGGTGGCCATGACAGTACTTGTTGTGGTAGGAGGAGGAGAAGGAAGGGGTTCAGTACTGAAGGCGGAGGATGCAGGGACTGGCAGTGACACAGCACGCCTCTCAGCCAATGGCTTGAGTGGAGGAGGAGAAGTCTGGGGAGGCACATAACATTGCAGAGCTTGAGCTTGAGCTTGAGAAACTGTTGTTAATGGAGGTGGAGGGAGGAGGTGGAGGGGGGTGCCAGGTTTGGAGGAAGAGGATGCAGATGGGGGTGTGGGGACCACAGACATCACCATATCTGGCCACAGGAACGTGCCTTGTGGCTTGCATATCCTGAACCCACTCTTCAGCCTCTCTATTTTTGCTGCCTTCTCCTCTTTCTCTTTCTCTGCTCCTGCACCTGTTCCTTTTGCCTTGTCTCCTGCTTCTTTTTCCTTTTCCAATTCTGATCCTTTTGCCTCCTTTTCAGTCCCTGAATCTGCTACTCTTGTTCCTGATTTTAATTTCTCCATAATTTCCTGCATCAATCCCATATATCAAACATCATTTTTTAGACAGATCAACCAGTAAAACAGCTAGCAAAATTTGATTTTTCATTAAACAATGATGCAAATTTTATGTGGCCTTGTGCATGCCCCTCATGTAACATGATAAGTAATTAGCACAAATAATAGACTTCGATAATTCACCCGTATCCTAATCTTAACTTTAAGCGAGCCACAGTAAACTGAACTTATAAATATGAATATTTGCTTATCATGCAGAGTGGTGAATTTCAGGGATGGCTTATTTTATCAACCACAACTTACTAAAGATACATAATCTAGTTCACCAAATCAGCTATTGAGATCTGCCACCATTTGTCCATTTTATCATGTGTGTATGTGTGTTCTCAAATGTGAATCCTACTACCTGGGCACAACTATGAGGCAACCAATGCTACAACATAAAATATATATGTTCTGATCTCAAGGAGTGCCAATTTTGTACCTCCATTTCAAGGATGGCTTATTTATTAACCACAACCTACTAAAGATACACATATAGTTCACCAAATCAGCTAATGATCTGTCACAAATTGTTCAATTTATCATGTGTGTGCGTCTGAAATGTGAATCCGCCCATCTAAAACAATTATGAAGCAACCAAGGCTACAAAACTAAGCATATATGATCTAATCTCAGAGAGTGTCGATTTTGTACCTCCATTTCAATCATAGACTGCGATATTTTCACAAATTGTTCCTCAACAGTAATTTTCTTCCTTGCTAGTTCTGCATGCATCTCTTCCTATGAACACATAATTAAGAATCAGAACAAGCTTATTTTAACTAGAATGAACAGAAATTGTCTAACATCAAAAATCAAATTTTGCTCATGACTCACCAGCTTAGACAAATCTGAAGATGCATCTTCCAGGCTCTCACATGGCTTGGGAGGAGGTGGCACTGCCACCAAGACTTGGTTTTCATCACCTTGCTTCTTGGAAACTATCTCTTGCATCTCTCTGTCATATATGTGACGCACATTAACTTGGGTTGAGAGCACGGAGCAAGTAAGAATGAAAATGACAGAGACAACACACTAAAAACAGGAATATGAATATGATATAACAAATTCACCTTTTCATTTCAGCCACCTCCATCTTGAGCTCCCTCAACTCCCTGGCACAGACAGGATCCATAGAAGGGTTATCCCCAGGTTTCCACCCAGGTGGTGGCGTCCAGTAAGGATCTTGGACCCCAGCCTCCTTCCTGATATTAACCAAGTTGGCACTCTCAAGCCAGTACTCCATGGCACCATCAGCATTGTGCCGCCGCCTGAACCGCTCAACCCCACCCGGTGCTACTTTCCCAGCCATGTGCTTCAGTAAATGGTCTAGGAGACCAGTATCCCCAATTACCTTCCGGGCCTCTGCTCTCAGTGCAGGCCTTAAAATTGGTTTCCCAAACACTGCTTCTTTAGCTTTCAATATCTTCAGCATGTTCTGCTCTGCCAACTTATACCTTCATAAATACAATCACATTTATTACTGTTCATTTTAGAACAACAAAAATGATAATGAACCAGTATAACTGATGCATTTAATAGGAGTAAGACTAGTAGAAATTAATACCGGTGAAGAGTGCAAACCTGTCTGCTGACCATCTATCTATAGAGCTCTTGAGCGTCTTTTTTCTACTTTGATAAGCCTGTATTGGCTTTTGGGTCTCACATTTCGCTTTTTTAGCCTTCTTCATGGTGGAGCCATGTCGCTTTCTCTTACGCAGCTTACTACTCCTGGTTTCCCGAGTGGTTTCAATCACGACAGCCTCAGCCTCAGCATCATCATCACGATTCTCGCCGTCCTCCATCTCTTCGTCTCCACTTCCTGCATCAACGCCACAGTCCTCTTTTTCTATCTCTTCTTCTTCTTCTCCGTCTTCTTCTTCACGGCCCTTCACGTCGATTGACAGGCCTTTGAGATTGGTCTGTTCGTGCCTCCGGAGAAACCGAACTTGCCGGCGCTTACCCCACTGGACCATCCCGGTACCCTTGAGCTCAGACAAGCAAATACCCTTTTGATGAACCGCGTTAACCCCACCGTTCAAGGCTGGACTCGGAGTAGAACCCTCCGCCGCCCTTGAAGTCCCCACCCAGAAACCCCAAGAGTTCCTCTGCTCAGCCAACTCCTGAGGTGGGATCCTCCGCAAAAGGACCCTGGCGGCGTGATCGGAACCCATTACGTGTTTCTCGTCCAGCGCCGGCAACTTCTTCCCATCTGGGTTGCTACCGCTCCCATCCTTCAAGTGATTTCTCAGCGAGTAAATGCTCGGAAACCTCAGTGAAATCTTCAGCGATGACTTCTCATTCACCTGCAAGTAGTCAAACCCCAAATATCAGCAACAAGCAGAAACACAAAACCCAGAATAAAATCGAAGCAAAACGAAAAGGATGATGGAGATGGATGTTACGTACCATGACGACCCTAATCGATTTGAGCTGCTCTGGGCTTCCAGGCTCGAGCTCACCGATATCAATCTCGTAGAAAGATCCAACCTTTATATGATCTTCAACCTCTGCGTTTCCACCACAATAAAAGAGAGAGCTGAGAGATGGGTATAAATGATGGAGGAAGAAGCGAGAACAAAACGTTGTAAATAACGGGAAGCAAAGAGGGCAAAGTAGGAAGAAAAATAACTGAAACGATGCAGAGAGATGTTCTCTGTTACCTGCGGTACAGTACGAGTAAGGCGTAAAAGCTGGGCGTACAGCATGTTTGCTCAAACAAGGCCTCTCTGTGCCGTCTGAGGATGACGAGCTGCTCTGCTCCTTACCTCCCGCGTACTCCATACCCTGCAAGTTCATAAAACCAGAAGAAACAAAAATGAAATTGAGATTTGCGATTTGTGATTTTCTCTATGTCCCATACACAAACTATATAGCTACAGATTAATGGCATAACATACATATTGCATGGACTTATCATGATAGCAAAAATTCTTTTTATTTATTTATTTAATATGTTGTCATCATTGTGAGGTTTTTGTTCTGTTACTGATATGCATGAACACGTCAAAACCAAATACGAATAGAATTGGACCACACGCGCTCCCTGCCTCCTATGAACCCGACAATAAAGTGCCTGACATTAATTTCTGTACGATTACAAAACAACACTACCGATTGTTCTTAACACGATCGTGTGATCGACTGGCGTGGTGCTTAAGAAACAGAGAGGGTCGTTTTCATGATCTATTTATCAAAATTAGAACTAATAATAATGCATAAATACTTTGGATGGTGATAGCAAATCAAAAAGGGAATCAAAACATTTTGAGGTTTTTAGCAGAAAAAATTGAGCTCATCGGTTGATTTTCAAATTGAGGATTCTGAGGAGGAAAAAAAATCAGCTTTCTTTCGAGATGATATGAAATCTGTAGGGTTCTATATACGGCATGGAATTTAATGGTTATGAGCAATGTGAAGTTCAGATAAAACGAAACAATTAATGTAAAGTGAAAAATGAGCAGGAGATGAAGCAAGCCAAAAACATGCTAAAACAAAACTGGGAAAGGAGCTACACAGAGAAGATCAGAGCATTAAATGTTCTGGAAAATAAATAAGGTTTTTATCATGTTCTGCACTCATCAGAGAGAATCACGGCAAATCCGGTTCGGGAAAAAACATTTGTAAGGAGAAGCTAGAAAGAGAAAAATGCGATCGATGAACACAAAATTAGCCAAACAGAGACAAAATTTCTTCCACTTTCTCACTGCTTTCTCGGCTTCCAAACAAACCTTTCCACACACAATATCATGAAAACAGATGATCCGAAGCAAAGCAAACTGATCTCACCTTTCTGATCTTCATCGGAGCTAGCGGCGGAGAGAATCGCAGTACCGTGGAACTAGCTTGCGGGAACTTCAAAGGTGCTCTGTTGCAGAGATCGACAAAGCCCTAGCTTTGTGAAGTCTCGAGAACCTGTAGTTATGTGTATGGCGAAGTGAGGTTGGTGTGAAGCTTTTTCTAGAGAGAGAATGGAGGGAATCGAAAATGCTGTTATGGCACAACAGCCTCGCGTAACTGAAATCATTGCGATGCGTGTGCATCTCACGTGCCGTCCCCTGGTCCCCGCCTTCGCAACATTACGGTCCGAATACAATTACCATCCTACCCTCCTCCCTTGAAAGGCCTCGTTTGTCTGTTTTTCGTTCCTACAAAGTACTGCCACGTGTGGGTTTCGGTATGGTTGGAACAGTCTAGTTATCCTGGTGACTCCTTCATTGCATCATCTCTGTGCTCACCCATTGTGCATGTAACAAAACTAAATTTGATTGAGAAAAAAATTAGTGTATTAAATTTCCCTTTGAATATCTGAACAAAACTAAGTGTGGGAACACAAATTAAGTAACACTATTACAAACAAAATGGCTCTTCAATTAACGAGTATGAATCTATTTCACACTCTTGGTTAGTTCAATGTTCTGCACTTTGGAGACAAAGCAAGTTTGAAAGCACAAATGAAGTAGTAACGAGTACAATCATGTCCGCTACAAAAATCTACATGTACTCAATGAGAAGACTTGTTTTGAGTTGGAGATTGGAGCTACTCGAAACAACATGATCTTGATCGAGCTTACGCTGCTATGGTAAATCCTCGTCTTTTGCCCTGTTGGAGCTCATCCATAAGTAGATGTGCCACTGATTTGTATCCCATCTCGCGAGCTTTGATCGAATGGAAAATAAGAAAAGAAAACATGTTACTAATGGTAATTAACAAGACTCGAAACAGAAATGGGATTTACTGTAACAGAAACACTTTGGATGGAGATATATGATGAAGTCTTGGCTAACCTTGGTATATTGCTAGACCAGTTGGGACCATGTTTCGCTTCTTCAGGCACAATGAACTATCACAAATAAACAAATAGGAGCAGGAAGAACGTAAGATCTTCAGTCAGTTTATAACATAAAGTCATTGACATTGTGACAGTTTATAATGGTATGAGAACCAAGTTATTCTTGATAAGTAAAGAGATTTGAAATAAACTTGCTGGTACCTGTTACAAATCCAATAAGGATTTATTCCTTTTGCTTCTATACAATGAGGGCACATCCATTCCTTATTATGTCTCACCTCCTCAATTTCTATCAAAGAACGAAAAGAGAATGGTTTAGGTTTAGAATCTGCAAATTTATCGGTTTGTAGGTATGAAGTAAATGTTGTGCCAGGCTATCAACTGCTTATGACTATATGTAGTTGGAACCATTAACAATACACTTTGGAGGCCCTCCAATTCGTTCCTTCTTTAATACATATTATCTACTTTCTTGAATCCTTAGTAAAATGAACTCACCTTCACCATACCTAACCTTGAGACAAGCCCGGCAAAGGACACCTGTGCTGGAATGACAGGCTGAACAATCTGTCTTCCCTGCTCGGAGTATGACGAGGGTAAGTAAAATGATAATAAAACAAACTATCATTCAATACAGATTGATATCATTAGAGAGCCAACCCAAGCATGGCTGGTTTGTATCAAGATCACCGCATCTCTTGCAATCTTCTTCACCACATAGTTTCTTTTGCCTGTAATTGATTTTTCTATTAGCTAAATCACTATTAGTAAGGCCAGAATAATCATCCCATATGCATAACATGCACTATATTGGCTAACTTGATCAATCCTCTGGTCACCCCTACATCTACAGGTGCTGCAACTTCCTGATTCCACTACAAATTTCAATATCCTTGCTCTTTGTCAAAAGAGAATTACAACAGCAAAAACAAGGACGGCGACAACAACAAGAGAAGCTGGTAGGGAAAAAGATTAAAAAGGCATAACATTTCATATCTATTTTCTTTCAGTCCAAACCTGAAGCTAGTCCACACCGAAAACATAGAACCTAATTGAACTACAGAAATCTTCAACCTCATAAAACTTTACTGTGCATCAAATTTAAAGCTATGCGCAATGATTGGTGTGCCATCATCTTATGGCTCTGAGAATTCTGTA
>JAYMTO010000438.1:0-12396 GCA_036898065.1 California macrophylla | reverse complement strand
TGGGAGGTCTCGTGTCATGCTCAATTTTAGACTTTGTTAATTTTTGTAGCATTTATTTAATGAAAAATTGTATAAATCATTCATACTAAAATAAACGGGATGGGGAATCCCCTAACACGATGGGGATGGGGAACGAGGTCTTGGAATGGGTCTGATTTCTTTCTTGGAATGGGTCTAAAATAAACGGGATGGGGAATCCCTACTCCTGATGGAGAAAGGTCTGATTTCTTTCATGGATTGCTCCCCGTATTCATTCATACCCCCACAAGTAACTGAACCAATTTACGCAGCCTAACTTAACATAAGTTGCATTGTAAAAAGATATAGAAGTACCTGTGGAGGAATTCCCATTTCTAGGAAAAGTGGACCCAAAATAATTCCTCCACCAAGACAAAGCAATCCACCAACTACCCCAGCCAGTACTCCTGTTGCGCAATAAAGAACCAGCTGGTACACACGAAAGTTTGTACCTGCTTCTCCTTTGGATTTAATCACTCTGTGTCCTTTGTACAGACTAACTGCCTCATATCCAGATACTCCAACAGCCACCGGTATCTGAAGGAAACCCAAAGAATGTTATTTTGTGCAAAGTTCACGACCAAATAATAGGACTTTCATTTTCAATATCATAATTAGGACTTACCTGCAATAGGTTCAAAACCCAGTACGCTGCTGAACAAGTTGTCGTGTAATTCTGTATCCAATGCACATAAGTTTGCAAACAGCTCAGCCTCCCAATGAGTAAAACAAGGGCCACGAGTAAGCACGTAAAGGAGCATAAGAGCATAGTAATTACAGACCTTAGAAATCTCCAACCCGAGAATTATAACCCAGACACCTACAAGAAGTCCAAGTTCTTTCCAACAGACATTCTCAAGAACCGTAACCTGGAAAGTTTGGAAGTCAGTCCTAATGATGTCCATTATAACATGAATAGAAACAGCACATGTAGGTTTACCTCTGTTACAAATTCCTTGTTTTCAGGACTGCCGTTGATTCGGCCTCCAGGTAGAAGTCTGTACTCCACCTCTTCATTGTTGATTCCTAGTTAGAGAACACATTAGCCTAGCACAACATTTTGGAGATATCTAAGATTGAATCTCTGATGGATATAATAAACACAAAGACGCGTGAACTTACCACTGGATGCGACACGTCTAGCAGTTTCCTGAAGAATCAGAGACAAGTAAGAAACGGGACAGTTTGCTAAAACTAAAGTAAAGAACATATTTATAAAAAAAAGTAAAGAACAGAAAAATCTAAATACTTGAATGATAAAACCACCTTTTTCATTATGGTTTCTTTTTTCCACGTTTCAACTCCTTTCAGGAATGCTTTAGTTGATGTGCCTGCAAAATACCATGACCAATCAAGGAGAAATCCTGGACAGAAGATATCGATATAATTGCAATATATAGAATTGTTACCTAAGAAAAGTACTATCAGCAAGATTGTAATCATCCAGTCAGCAAAAATAACATTGAAAGCAACCCCTATACTGATTCCAAGCACCAACATCGGTTGGAATAGAAGTGCCAAATCGTAGTCAATAAGGGGCATGTCAAGTGTTGGATGCCTCAACTTAAGGTTGTAGTAAACTGTTGATCCAGCAGCACCCATGATCATACCTGATCAAACACATAGAAGTGCATGAGTCACCCTTCACCAATCTCACATCTCAATAGAAGACTGCACAGTACAGAACAAAGTAGCAAAACAAATTTCTATTCACCAAATCATGGTTGTTACTGACTCCATAGTAGAATTAGATCCTTCAGCCTTCACTCAACAAAATCAATCTAATAGTGATACAGCAAGGGAAGGAAAGCAGCAACATCATCTGTTGAACTATACCGTAATGCTTTTCTGGTATATTGGTAGTAAAGATTCAATAAAATGGAAGCCATGGTGTTAGTTCTTACATTTAGATATTGCAGTTGACGACTTTGCATCAAACCCAATAATTAGAGTAAGCATGGGAACAAAAATGCCGCCACCACCAACTCCTCCCACGCTTCCAAATGCGGCTCCAAAGAATCCGATTATTGAACCCACCACAATTTTCCAACCAAATTTTATGGCCTGTCAGTTATCATTTATCAGTTGACCAGATTAAATTTATATAGCTTGTATTCGAAAAGTAATACATGGATCAGGTTCTTAGCCTCCATAAACAAAAGGAATGGAAATTGAATAAACTCAGAATTACAGTTCCAACTTTTTTTCCAAGAAAAGCAGATAGTAGCAGTAAGGTTAGTTGGCTACAGATTTAGATTACATCAGCTCCTAGAGCTCTGAGTTGCTGCATAACAAAGAATCCAGACACAAAGAACACTTACCGGCCATGTATGTGTGTAACCCAGACGATCACTTTGCCACAAGAAGTTCAATACCCTTGTTAAAGCATCAGAATGGTCATCCACCTCTTGAACTCCACTGTCACCTAGCTGTAAAGCCTCTTGGGCAGACGCATAAACAGAAGCTACCGCACAAATCAAAACCATAATATTTGCAGATAATTTCAGACCCCACCATAATGAGCCAACCCCGGCCATTAGGTTAATCTAGAACTGGTCAGGCTTAAACCCAAAAGACCAATACCCAAAACAGCAAGAAAATTACAATAAAAACTCAAACTTTGAGCTAAACCCCACTTCTTCCGCAGACCCACTTTATCTCTGAGCTGAACGATGCCAGGATGAGTCTTGCTAGACTCGGTCAGTCTCTATGAACAACACACATTTTCAGGTTTACAGAGGAACCCATCATTCTTCCTTCTTCACTGGACTGAATATGCCTCACCAGAATGCTGTGCATGAATCGAGTCCACTAATACAGCGAACAACGAGACCAGGCAAAATCGAACCTAGTTGACTGAGCTAAACCCAGAATCAAAACCAGCTATGAGATATTAAAAATAAAAATGGCTCTGTTTAGTGAGAGTCGCCAACCCCTCTCTCTATCCTCACATTCACGCCCATTTATTTGTACTTATAGCAGTAAAACTGGAACTATTATCAAGAATCAACATTCTCTCTTTTTTTTAAATCCACATATTAGTTTTTAAAAATTATGAAGAAGCTTGAATTGGTAAAGGTGAAAACCAAATTTTAAGATATAAAATAAGGAACACGTTAAACATTTTCTTTTACCTGAAATAAAGAATGAAAAAAAATCTTCTGACCTGTGATAGTAATATAAAGTGAACAATTTTACCAATCACTTTTCACTCAAATCATTTGTGGCAGATAAGATCACCTGTTTTCAACCACCATTGGAAATTGCAGAGTAGAACAAGCAGAACAAGACAAAACTTCACTAAACAATAATTGAAGGTTTGATGCATGCTCTTACTGGTCAGTGGCTGTTAAATGAAGTGTAATGTAGTAGTTGAAACTATGCAAATTCTCCAGATGAGTTTTATGAATTTAAGATACAGTCACAAAGATTCTGATGAGCAAGTAGACCGACAAAGATTATGACCCTTGTCTAACCTTGATTATGATGGATTAGATTCTCTCTTATATGGAAGTATGTTTACACAAACTTACCTGGGGCTGAGGATTCATCTAAATACTTGTTTCATAAATACTCCACTTTGCATGAATCAACCAAAGGTATAGAATGTTCAAAGATGGCAGCTCCAAGATCATGAAGCACTGCATCCATGTCCATATTGTGGGTTAATTGCAACTTGGCTGGGCAATACAGGCCAGGAGATGACTTGTGAAGAGGGATCATTATAAATATTTGGTGACACGGAAGTTCACAAAAAAAAATAAAAAAATACCCATTTGTTTATTAAGAGCAGTTGAGCAATTTTGCGTAAAAATAGCATTTTTCCAACCTGCAGGCCAACCAATATGCATATTTTCTGATGAAGATCCAGAGAGTAAACAACCGGTACGTCAGTATTATGATTCTTTCAACATCAATGACGGTGACTTAATCTCTAATTAATTGGAATTGAAATAACTGAGATTGACTCTATGCTTGAGTCCCTATCTCAATTTTTGGTAGAGTTGTAAGTTGTATCATTATTGGGTTCAAGTGTGACACAACTAGAAGCAATAAGTGTTACTTATATCACTACGCAACGTTTCTTTCAGGAATCATTGTCTAGATTACAAATGGTATACATAGTATAATCACATATCACACGGTATGGGATCCTTCAAATATTAGCACCTGTTGATGGTCTTGAAAGGTTGAGTGGTGATTGAAGGAACAACAAAAATCCTCATTCTGGTCCTCTAATGACAAGAAGGTTGTAACCTCCATCTTCTAATCCGTCTTTGCAATGCATAATGCAGCAAAATTTGTCAAAAAGACTTGACACAACCCTTAGAATGTAGTATTTCTAGAAGAAAAAAAAACAGAATGACTTCTTCCAGAGCAAATTTTAACCTAAAACGAATCATTGTCCAAGGTTAGACTAGTCAGAACAAGCTATCAGCATAATATTCTATTTCTGGAGATATAGATAAGGTGTTCTGGTTATGAAGGTAAGGGGAGGGCTAAAACTTCCACAATTACCATTTGGGAATTCTAGGGGCTCATATTACTAACTATGAATGAAATCTCCAACTCATATCAGTTCATCAACTTAACATCACCATATTGGTGGTCCCTGAGGATAGATAGGATCAGGATTCCGGACCAGACCTGCTTGGACCTAACACTAACTACAAATCTTCAGCTATACTCTATTCATAGGCAAAAACAATGCAACAGCTTAAATTAAATCTCCAGATTATTGAAAACAAGACTGGTAGATGGCTAAAAGGGCTGAGAAGTTTCCAACTTCTGAAGACCATGCACATGTTTCCGTCCAATTCATAGAACACATTGAGTTGTAAAAACAAATACAGACAAGAAGACAGAAACATATTGATTTGGATGGATCTCCATGTGACTCGGTATATGTATCTTTCTTTTGGTGTCAAAATATTTTAAACCTATTCCCCACATCATTTTTAAGTTTTTCAGACTTCTTTCTGGCACAGTTTTGGCAAGCCACAGCCACAGAGGAATGTGATTCATTTTTCTACTGGTACTGCTTATCACACATTATCTTTCTTTTTTTGTAATTAAATGAAAACATGAGGATCAAATGATAAAGGGTCGTATCAGAATCTTAATGTTATCTTCAAGGGATGCTAATTATGTGCAGATGCAAGCATGTTACTCCTACACACTCCAATGCAACAAACTAAATCTATCTTCACTTTTTATACTGGATATGAAATCTTACATGTAAACATGCATGAAATCGGAGACATGAAACAGATTAACATTTTGTCTCAGATAGAATGGTGTCGATTAACACATGCCATTATGTAAGTCTAATGCAAATCACATCAACACATAAGTCTCATCTGCAGAACTCACCTCTAACCATTAAAAGCAAAAACAGGAATTTAAGAGCCTAACTGTGTTGCCACCCAGACAAAGCCTTCAGATGCTGTGGAGCCTCCCTGGGCATTATGAACTTATACTGTAATAATAGCAAGCCACTGGAAAGAGCACAAAGTCCTGGGAAAATCTTGCCTTCCTTTTCAATCTGCTCATTATTCTTAGGCTAATAGGGCTAACTTCTCCTGTCCTAATCACTCCAACCCCAACCATATGGTGATTCAATCTAAGTTCTATTGACCTTGGCACACAGAAGGCGCCACAAGCTAAGCCAATTTCAGCTACAACATTTATACTAGTCATTTTCACTTTGGTGTCAATAGGAAAAGATCATATCACTTCTGAAGGGACCACGTAACATTATATACAAAATATCACTTCACATTTTTCTATTGAAGAATGAATGTAGACTGTTTTCTACCAAAAATCCATGGCACCTAACATGCATAGATAAACGAAAAGATTAAGTAAGAAGCCAGAGCTATGTAATTCAGATCATGCATTCCTGAATGATTGTCTACTACATGACAACTTATTTGGATGAAGACACAAACAAAAAACCATTGTTTAAATATAACATTAAGACATACATAATGGACCATTTCAACCTATTAATACAATCATTTGTTTAAAATATATCATTAAGACTTACATAATGGACCGTTCCAACCTATTAATGCAATCGAGGGGCGTATAAACCTCAATATCATGAATAGTGCCAATAAGGAACTATAAACCTTTGACCAAACCTCAATGTCATGAAAAATGTTGCTCTTAAATAGTATTATAGGTGAGTACTTCTTTGGGCAAAAATGTACCTTGAAATCCCAAAGATTAGGTAGTATATTCCTCCCTGCTACATAATTAGCAATTAACAAAACAACATCACCATGCAGTATGCACACTGAAGAACAAAGAGTCAGTCAGTTCGAAATTAGCCTAGGGTAAATGGTAATCCATGTACAAGTATTTCATATTTGGCACAAATAAAACATGCAAAAAATATCCCCTCAGCATCTTTACCTACCCAGACAGACAGAGAGGACAATGGGAGAGTGTTCATTTCATACTATCAACAAGTAACATCATGCATAAAGTGATACAGAAGCAGCTTTTGCTAAGCCATTTTCCAGTGTTGCCTCCTTTCCCCGGCAACAATCAAAAAGACCCACTAAATTGATATGTTATTGTCTGATTAAATTGTAGGGTTCTTTTACCCACCCATACGCACATAAGGGCTGGCCATGAAGTTAAAGACTAAAAGTGTATGATCCATTACCTCCTGTTAGAGTTTATTTTCTGTTAAAAGTATTTCCTATTTTTATTAGTTTCTTAATATTATTGTCTTTGCTATTTAGTATATGATTAATCAATATATTAAATGATGCTCACATTGTATTAAACAACAAGAATGATCAATGAACCATTGAATTTTACACCTCCCTTATAAGATCCTAAATCGGCATGCTAAAAGTACTTCTCTCAGATCTGAGTACCGAATACAATGAGAAAAAACAAGCAGATAAACTATCAAACCATCTCATTTGATAGGTCATCAGGATTCCAGTAGCTATAAACTTGGAGATGTAAGAATAATAACTTATCTTTTGATTACCCCTGTTAATTTATCTTTCTAATATAACCTTAAAGCTTGCTGCTCCTATAGCCAATTTCAGTTCTACCATATGAAGATGCCATACATTCATCTGAGGAATGAAGTTCGAACTTCCAATCAGTAAAGCACATATCAAAACGCAAGAACTACAAACTAAGAGTTGCAAGTAAGTAAACCACGGCAATGTGAAATATAACACCAATACGCAAACACGAGTATATCATCAAAACCTAACTCATACCTTAGAAGACTGGATGATTCCTTACACACACAAATTTCGGTATTACTATAGCTCCATTGACAGAGCCCCAGATAATATCCTAGATACATCTCATTATCTTCATATTTATCCATCCACATTTACCTTGACCCCTCTATCACCTCCGCATAATTGTTCAAAGAGTATTATATATAACGATTGGTGATCAATGGGTCCTCTTATGCTTGAACTACTTGATGTTCACATCTGCATGAAAACCACCATCATGTTTCATTTCCATCAGCAAAACCAAACCTAACAAGACCTTTTAGAGTGGAGGATAAACCTTCCATATCTCCTAACAAATAAAAGAAACCATAGTCGACTCCTCTCTAATTCTCAAGAAATGCTTGTTCCCAGACAACTTTGTCCAAATTCAAAAGAATACTACAAGTATTCCAACATCTCCTGCGAGGATGTATATGCTCAACTTCACTCAGACCTCATTTCAGTCCCAGAACAATATTGTTCTATGAAAAAAAAAACAATCCAATCCTTTGGATAGCAAAACTATTTTATTGGACAGTGGGATGCCCAAGCAGACTTCACTGCCTACACAGGACCTATAAAAATCACATTTTTCAGCATGGATCCTAAACATGGAGCTGAGGAAGGTTCAGAAATTTCTATATATTTTTCAACACCAAAAATAATTATTATAACGTACTTAGCCCAAAGTGAGAAATGACCCAGATCTCTGAGTAAAAGAATACATCATCATCTTCTGTAGTAGAGAAACAATTAAGTCTGCCATTTATTGTAACTGTTTAAGGAAAGAAATATGAATGCAACAGTGTTGAATAACAGAAAAGTTCACTGGGTCATCTTGTTACAACTCAAGACTTACAAACCACTTCTAGACATCTTATCTTAATATTAATTGAACTAAGAAATTGTCAGCCAAACTAAATAACAATTCACATCATCCAAAATATATTCTGCATCAACACAAAAGAGAGATTAGAGAATATATTCAGAGGTTTATTCATGATTCGGGAAGTTGAGTACAACACTAATCATACACACAACACTACCACTTGTCTACATATTCCAAAAACGTACAAAAATTCAAGAACAAGCACCTAAATTGAAAGCCAGACTAACAGATACTAGTGAACAATAAAAGCAGAGCTATCTTAAAGTGTCAAGATTTCACACATAACCTTCAGCTAAAATGGGTCTGTCACCTTCTGTCTCTTCCTCGCCTTGTCTGCCATTCCAAGCTTTCTCTTTGATCCCCAACCCCCGTAGCCCATCAATGCAAGCTTCCTCTCCCTCCTTCACAACAGCCACATCCACGACCTTATCCGCGGCATCGCCCACCTCGGACGCCACCACGTCCTCCGCCGTACCGCCATCCGGCACCGAGCCGCCCTTCTTAGCGGCGCAGGGCCCGGGAACATCGTGCTCGGGATCAATCCCTACAACGACATCGCTCCGCTCCTTGGCGTCGGGCCATGGGTCCGTAACACAATCGCCTTCTTCTTCATCGTCGGTGGAGAAGATAGAAGTGGCTCGTGATTTGACGGCGGTGGCGGCTCTGAGGAAGGCCTCTCTGATGGCATCTGGTGGCAGCGCGCACTCCTCAAGTCCAGCGTCCTCGAGGCGCGGAGGGATGATCTTCCCCGATTCGCCTGTAGCTTCCATGGATTCGATTTTTGGTTGGAACAGAAAATCGAAAACCCTAGTTGACAAAAATGGCGGTTGGTGTTACCAGAACAGCCTTGTATGTTCTGTATTTGTGGGCTGTGTTATGGTTATGACACGTGTGCATACCATGACGATTCAGGAAATAGTAATAGTGAGGATTAAGTGAGATTAAAATTTGATTCGGATGGAGTCGGTTATGATTATTGATTAAAGATGAATAAGAAATTCCGAGAAAATTACTCTTTTTAATCACATGAAATCAGAAAGGCTGTGATTATCTAAATTTGAGTATCTGACAAAAAGATGAATATTCGATGAAACAACGAACGGTAAATCCCTTTAATTTATTAATAAAAGGTTTTGAGAAAAATAGTTCTTTTTATTTCATGAAATCAGTAAACAAACAGAAAATCCGTGATTATCTAAAGATTATTATAGGTCTGAAAAAGAGTACAATCTAAAATATATTATAGATGGAGGGTCATTCTCATTCAACATTCAAAAGTACCGTCCAAAAAATAAAAACTGATACCATAACATCAAATTCAATCACATTTCTAGTTAAGGCACAAATGAAAGCTGGATAGTAAGGGGTGAGAAGAAATAAGACTGAAAACAACAAATATCTGGCTGGCCGAAGGAAATTTTGACGGAATTCATGTAATCCAAGAGGGAGGTGATTGATGACAACTGATTTTCTATTCTGATGAGAACAAAGATAGCCAATCCTGGAAGCGAGCTCTCTCTAGCATTCACAGCCTGATGATCTTGGTTGTCGGCTTCCACCACCAACGTCAATGGTGTCGGGAAGGTATCTACCATCACAACAGGCAAAAAGGCAATGCAATCAAGCTTTGGAAGTAATGAAGCAGCAAAAGACAGGTACTACATGGTGTAATATGTTTCTACTGACTTGTGTACTAAGGTATGTCATGAGATTATTACTGTTTGAATGTTTGAAACAGGGGGGATCTGGACTGATTGGAATTTTAAGCAAAATTATTTCAATGAAACTCAACAACACATAAAGGATCAGATTCAAGACCTCTAGAAGAGAATGCCACATCCTCCAACAACAATAGTTATTAAGTTGGGAACTTAAGGCAACTACGTTTTCCAAACATTTCAAATGCACTAATATGAACAAGTTTATTAACATTTTGCGAAATTTACAGAGTGAATAAAGCCAAATGCTACTTTCAAGCATTCTAAACTAGCTATTGTCTATGTGTTGAGCCTGAACTACAATTTTTCTCAAAAATAACTCCTGTATCATCTGCTTGTATACTAGGAACCATGGGACTACCTCAACTCAAGAGGCTCCCAAGTACCAAGGATAAAAGAAAATAGCACATGCATGGGCAGGTCATTTCTGGTTGAATTAACTGCAAACCTGTTTTAAGCCTTGTTTCTAGAATATCCATGAACTAAACTATATAGCAGCTATCATGTAGCTGCAGCTAAATTTAATTTTTTGTGACTCATCTTCTCGTTGAAATGACATTATCAATAATGATAGATAAGAATTAACCAAACTTGGTAGATATAACAAAACAATGTGTCAGATAGTGTCGATAATTCAGATGCACAAAAATATACTCACATTTCCTCTTCAGGCTCATTCTTCAGCGCATTTTTGGCTATACACTCGAAAGCTGCATCTACATTAAACCCTTCTTTTGCAGATGTCTCAAAGTAAGGTATGTTTTTGGAAGCACACCATGCCTTAGCTTTCTTCTCAGAAACCTAAAGGCAACGAACAAGGCACCAATGAGAACATTGTTAGAATAAAAGTTGTGCATATATCCCCGGAAAGATTGACTAAGTTTTTATCTAATCCTAATCTGGCTGGGAACATTCTGGGAAGACATTAAATTCAGTAGTGGGTCAAAAAAAGAGTGCGTCATTGTGAGTGAATATAAGCTATCTTACCACTCGGCTATTGCCACCATCAACATCTATCTTGTTGCCCAATACAACAAAGGGAAAGTTCTCGGGGTCAGATGGACTAGCCTGAACATCAAATTGACAAAAAAGAATGCTTAGCATCTAACTACAAACTTCAGGACTGTTCATATGAGGCAACAAACCAAGTAACCAGCAATTGAATTACCTGAAGCAGAAACTCTTCCCGCCAAGTGTTAAGGTTTTCAAATGATTTCATAACATTAACATCATACACTAGAACACAGCAGTCTGCACCTCGATAGAAAGCCACACCAAGGCTTTGGAACCTTTCTTGACCAGCTGTATCCCATATCTGTAAATGCCAAAAGATTATGACCCATTGAGTTCTTAAAAGTCTTACAGGAGAAATCATTCCATTTCCATACCAAGCCATTATTTTGTGTGTAATTATTAGTGATAAACTTAGTAAAATATGAGTACACTTCATGCATCAGATCATGTCAGTGATCCAAATAGGGTATAGAGATAAAAGCATGTTAATGATGTAGGAAATAGTGTAGGGTGATGAAACATAATGTCCAATACTCATAAAGCATTGACTTACCAAATCAATTAAGTTTCACTAGATTTGGGCTATCTGAAGTTCAGCAAATGAACCAACTTCAGGATTCACTCCCTATCCCATAACATCATTTCAAACCTACCTGAATCCTAACTGTTGCGTGCCAATTCTATCTGTTACCTCATCGAAGAGTATCTGGTATAGCTGCTGGTTGTATAACTTGTATCGAAATGACAACAAAAATTTAACATGTCTCTCCAGTTTTTAATTATTTCTATTTTCATGTTTCATTCACACTTGGTATCCCATATTGTTAACTCTATCCAATTCTCAAACACAACTTCTGTGCTAAGAGAAAAATATTCATCAATAAATTTGTAAAGGAGCAAAGCAATCAAGGAACTACAAATCACACCATTCAAAGAAATTAACAAGCTAAATAGAATATAAAAGTCACAGGCCTCACCTGCAAGGTAAACAACCGATCTTCAAACTGCACCTCCTTTGTCAGAAAATCAGCCCCAATTGTCGCTTTGTACTGATTACTGAACTTCCGATTCACATACCTAAATCACAAACAATGAAAACAGAATCAGACAACAGAAAAGCACAGCCAAGAACTAACCGAAATTCATTCGAGATCTAAGCTTCCGAAGCATACTGGTTCATCAACGAAGTCTTCCCAACCCTGACAACATCAACAACAGATCCAAACAAACGCAAATCAGTTCAAAAAAATCCCCAATCACCAATTCAGCCACTCTCTAACACGAAACAAAAAGCATCAACTGAGACTCATAAATTTTCTTAGATACCAAACAGAGTACAAAATGCGGGAACAGATCGGCTTACCCGCTGTCACCGAGAATGATGACCTTCAAGAGCATGCGCCTACGAGAAGCCATGAATCCAATTCGGTCGGAGGTTTATGGAATCAGAAGAGGAGGGTTAGGGTTTTGTTGAAGAAAAAGAAGATGAATGAAGAAA
>JAYMTO010000437.1:0-12404 GCA_036898065.1 California macrophylla | reverse complement strand
CCATACTGTTCTGGGTCCTCAGCCTTTACATGTGAAGATGTTGAACACCTACCTTCGTTATCAGTTCAGACTAAAATGGAAATGGAAATGATATTATTTTGTATAATTGCGGCTATTTCACTGCATGTTTTGGAAAACATACAAACACGGTTTGTAATTGAATGACATGACAAAAATGGTGGATACTTCTCAGTCTGGAAATGGATATGGAATGAATATATGAGGGTGATATTATGGATACTAAGTTCATCTGATTCTCCCAAACTCTGGATTTTTATGTGTAGAAACCGACCATTCGACTGGTTGCATATTTTTGATCGTAGAGTTCTATATTTTTTAGCATCTTACATGGTACTATAAGTCTTTGTTGTTGGATTCCATGTACCATCTGTTGGGTCCAAAATAACGTTACCAGTTGCTTCATCTGATTCCATGTATACACATACACAATGAAGGAACATAGTCTGCGAGATAAGAATGATGAAGTCCTATAATATTTCCAACTAGGAATAGTTGAGAAATAAATGGAATACTAAGTATTCTTACCAACATTCCCCTCAAGTTAATATGTCATTGTGTGAGGTGAGACTTGCAAAGAAGAGACTTAAATCTTGCACACAGAAGTGGCTTCGTGAGGACGTCGACAAGCTGATCATTTGTAAAAACATATGAAACACAGAATGTTCCCAATTTTACCTGTTCACGCGAGAAATATTAGGAGATCAATGTGCTTAATTCTTGAATGGAAAACGATATTAGATCTTAAGTTCGTTGCTCCAAGATTGTCACAATAGATAACCGGAGCTGCACCAGAGCATGGACCAGCTCACTAAAAATGGACAATGGCCACATGCTCAGTAGTAGTGTCAGCCAAGGCCTTGTATTCGACCTCAGTGGAAGACCAACCAACAGAACATTACTTCTGTGAACTCCAAGAAATCAGTGTTAAGCCTAGATATAGAATATATTCGGTTGTAGAGATGGAATCATCTTTGCCACTTTCTAAGTCTGCATAAGAGAAGGCGTGAAGACTAAGCGGATTCTTGGCAGAGATGTGAACACCATGATCCACCGAGCCTGACAGATAATGAAGTACACGATTGAGTGTTGGCCAATGGTTAGAAGTTGGCGAGTGCATAAATTGTGACAATTTGGTTACATTGAAAGTAACATGAAGTCATGTCAAGTGATGAGAGTCTATCTCATCATGTTTTTTTAATCTAATTTTACTCATTTTTTTAGCCTTTCTTAAATCACAAGTTAGCATTTTAAATTAGTTTTATTTTTTTTTCATTTAATTAATGTTCATGACGCTTCACTGTATTTTACTTAATTTTGTCCCAGGAATGAAGACAACTCAATTTAGAGAATTTTGGCGCTGGAATGAAGTCAATTGGAGTGGGAAATGAAAAAAAAAAAGTGGGCTAACATCAAGTGAGGGAAACAGCCTTATCCACTGTGCGCGCGTCCATGGAGACTTCAGTGCACCGGCTCTGTCCTCCATTTAGATTGTACCAGGTCAGCGAGCTCACAACAACATCATATTGTTGTCCGCACAGGATCATCTGGAAATATATCTCCCAATTGCTATAGTAAAATTGAGTTTTAGAGAGATGAGTTTTCAGCCAAAAACTTACAGCGACTCTCCAGCCAGGTTCCATTCATTTCCGCTAGTTTCCAAAAAAAATTTCTGGCCATCTCACTTTCTCCTATATAGAGCATCTATTGAGAACCGATTATAGATATCAACAAGCAAGATTCTAGAGTTTCAAAGAGAGCTTGTCTACCATTTTTCTCACGAGTTGGAGTTGGAGTTGAAGTCGAATTGCAAGACGTTGGTTCACAAAGTCGGATCCCCCGCCTCTTCACTTATGAGTTATGACAGTATTATTTGCAGTGACAGTAAGAGCTTAGCCAATAGTGTTGATAATTTTTCACATTCGATAGATTTGTTGCTCAACAAAACTGCTGTTTATTGGATTGTCAGAACAATCCGTTACTCAGTTGATGCTTCTTTAGACAACGTAGTAGGATCCCTCAATTCCAAGGTATCATATTTTCCATTTTAGCTTAATAAAGTTTGGCCTTTTATTCATATTGTGAAATATGTTTAATATATTAAAAAAATGAAGGCAGGTTTTTGAAGAAAATTCGTGGCATGTCGGTAATAATTGATATCGATAATATATAAATAATATTGCCCAAGGCCAGGAATCATTCATATATCCAGATGGGCATTTCTCAGTGATCTGATCCCGCAAGTTCTAAGTTTGTTTCTTAGACAGATCTTGAGCGCTGGGTTTGATCTTATTTTCAGTCCAAAACCAGTCATTGATTTTTCAATTCGCAATACCCACGTTTCTTTGGGAGCTGTGAATTCACTTGATTTGATCGGATTCAGTTGCGCTTATTGAGCTTTAATCTTCGAGCTTCGTTGATTTGATTTGATTATGGCGTGTTAAGTTGAGAAGTAATTGAATCGACAAGTGGCTTGAAATGTGGATCTCTTACAAATGTTTGATTTGACCAGGAAAAGGGTGTTTATGAGTAGCTGTAGATACTAGATTGTGGTTTTACGTATGGAGAATATTTAAGGTTGTGGTGGAGCTTCCTCGGGTCAATTGGGTTGCAGATTCTTACTGGGTTTTTGGTTTCTAAATCTGGGTTGTGCTGCCTTTGCGACACACAGACTTGGTAGTTGACCGAGAAGAGAGGAGCTGTGAAGGTACGCACTTTCTTTAGAAAAACAGTCTGAAATGTTTGCTGGAATTAAATGCGATGTTTGCTTTTAATTGGGCAATTGCCCATTTTGGATTGTTGGATGAATTATGATGATCACATAGAAGGGTAGCAAATAGGAATTCTGGTTAAAATATCTGATTTAGTTTGTATATTAAGCACAAGTACAATCAACAGTTCTGTATTTCAGTTCTGTGGAGTGCATTTGATGTGATGAGTTATGATGTACAATGATTGCAATACAATTTGGATACTTAGAACCTGAACACCAATTCAATCTTTAGTTTAAGAGAATACCAACAGTTTCACTCTACAAGTATTATGTTTGCCAGTAAAATTGAGTGTGGGATCCCAATAACTTTTCAGGCTCATTTTCTGTCAGTTTAAGAAGATTGCTCAATCTGAAACTGCTGTTAGCTATTCATTATACAACCATATTCATTTTGTCCAAGTGAACTGGTGTGTATGAGCGTCTGATGTTGGTTTCTTCTTAAGACAACGGAATTGAAGACTTTTCCCCTTTCAGCACTGATTTTGTGAAATGGGGTGTCAATGCTCTAAGTTTTTACCATGTTGCTGGGGTTCACAGTTCAAGTCATCAGTTCTTGAAGCTCCTGATGTTGGTCGGTAAAAGTATTTCTAGTCTGTTTTTTCTTATGGAGTATGAGTAAGAAATTATGTCTGATTCTTGTTAGTTGTTGTGATTGTTGCAGACAATGAAGAGAAGAGCGAAGTTGGTTCCTTGCCTGCATTTCGTGAATTCAAATTTGAGGAACTTAAATATGCGACATCTGGTTTTGCAGTAGAAAATATAGTGTCTGAACATGGAGAAAAGGCTCCAAATGTTGTTTACAAAGGGAAACTGGATAGTCAGAGGAGGATTGCTGTGAAAAGATTCAACAGAAATGCCTGGCCTGATTCCCGTCAGTTTTTGGTATGCATTCATTATTCCTCTCAGTTCCTACAAAGGACATACTATTACAAGTCATTATTTTCTCTTACAATTTTCTTTTCATATAACCTCACCGTGTTTCAACATAGTATTTCATATACCTTTGCTACTGAAGGACTTACCTTAGAGGTAATCCATTTATGATCGCAACTATTGACATTTTTCTGTTGCCACTGTAGGAGGAAGCAAGATCAGTTGGGCAGCTACGCAACCCAAGGCTGTCCAATTTGCTAGGTTGCTGTTCTGAAGATGACGAGAGGTTGCTTGTGGCAGAATACATGCCCAATGAAACACTTGCAAAACACCTTTTCCATTGTAAGTGTATTACTCATGCAGATCTAGATGTTCAAAATGGTACCCTAAATATTCTTTTTGTTTCAATTTAGTACCCAAAACAGATTTCGGCTCAACTTGTACCTATCCAATTGTGTTCCACTTTGGTACTTTTCATCATGGTACTGTTAGATAGTGCCCAGTCCAAGGAGAACTCAGCTTCCCTTTACCCTTTTATTAATAATAGAGTGAACTTTACTGTATAGGATACTTAAACGAGTTGTTGGACTGCAATTCTAAATAAAACTAGAGAGTTAGAAATTGTTGTAATACATAATTAAAGTAATATACCCTTTGCATTAATACTTTTTTGTTGATTTAAATATCTCTCTACCATGAGGGTTAGCTGGTTTGGAGCAATACAGTTTTTGTAGATTTTTTTTATTATGTCATTTACGATTGTCATGTATCAGTTTAGTAGATGAATATTCCAATAAGTTTTCTGATGAATACAGAGAGTGATTGTGATAACCTTTTTGTGTTAGTCAATAATAAGTTCAAGTACTGTCGCACATGAAAATTGATGGTTCCTGCATAATTAGTAAGTGCAGTCATGACTGTCACTGCTGTATTTGAATTTTTTGTTTAATTACATAGCTGCATCTGTTGAAGGGGTACAATCTGATGTAGCACAAAAAATTTGAACGCCCTTCTTGAATCAGGGGAAGCACAACCTATGCAGTGGGCAATGCGATTGAGGGTTGTTCTACATCTTGCACAAGCTTTGGAATACTGCACAAACAAAGGGCGTGCCCTTTATCACGATCTTAATGCTTACAGAGTTTTATTTGATGAGGTAACATATTTTGTCATCCTGTTGATTGATACTAATTTTACTTGTTATGTTTTGTTTGCATACCTCTATTTATGTGTCAGAACTTTGCAGGACGGCAATCCTAGACTTTCAACCTTTGGGCTGATGAAAAATAGTAGGGATGGGAAAAGTTATAGTACAAATCTGGCATTTACTCCTCCTGAGTATTTGAGAACTGGTATGTACCTACCTTCTATACATGGAACCGATGTGATTACTCTTCACATAGGGCATAAGTATAAGTGCATTTGTATTCAATCCCATGGAAGCTTGTAATCATTCAAACTGCCAAGCGTTCTCCTTACTGTCTATACTGTTGAAAATTAGTGTGATGGTATTTTTAGTTATGTCAGTTACTCTAACATGTGCAACTAAATAATATAATGTTGGTCACATTGTTCTGCATGGTTCAATGTAATGGTGCTGGTTTCGAGTCATACTTCATTGGTTTTTAGCATTTATTCTGTTATACTTGTATATTTGAGCTCACAAGCTTTTGTAATGTTACAGGGAGGGTCACCCCTGAAAGTGTAATATACAGCTTTGGCACTCTTTTGCTCGACCTTCTTAGTGGAAAACATATTCCTCCCGGTCATGTAAGTCTTACTAACTGGGAAAAAATAAAAAAAATTAACAGTAATTGGTGACATGCATACGAGCAGCTGCAATTCTACCCTTTATTTTGTGTTATTATCAGTTTCTTTAATATTTGTTTTCTGATGTTTCCTCTGAGAAAATATATAATTATCTTATGCAACCTTGAGTATCTAAGGCTTGATTTAAATTATGCCAGGCTCTCGACTTGATACGGGACAGAAATCTTCAGATGTTGACAGATTCTTGCCTTGAAGGGCAATTTTCTGATGGTGATGGGACTGAGTTAGTACGCTTGGCTTCCCGTTGTTTGCAATATGAACCCCGAGAACGCCCAAATCCAAAGTCATTAGTTGCTGCTTTGACTCCCCTTCAGAAAGAAACTGAGGCAAGTTTTTATTTGTTGGTTTTTAGAGGTATTTATTTTCTAGTAAATTCAGTTCTAGGAGAATCATTTGATTACCTTGAAGCATTCGGCAAGTTATAGTTTATTCCCACACACTGATAGTTTTTGCTGCTGAAATGCTTGATACTTTTGTATAGCAATTGCTCTGAAATAAAACTGTATCTGGGAAAATTTTATTTGGAATGCACATTGCTTTTTAAAAGATAATAATCTTCCAGGGTAGTGATTTACCCCAACTTTACCAGTACTTGTCATATCGTCCTCATCGAGTTAATAAACAGTGTTATTTGTTTAAACTTCATTTATTCTCCACCTTCTCTTTAGAAGAGTTCAAAGTTAGATAAGACATGATTTATGAAGAAATAATTGAAACATACTGCTGAAAGCCTGATGCTGGAGTGACTTTGGATCCATCGATAATATGTATATCAGTAGCAAATGTGATGGGCATTTCTTACTGAAGTATGGGCTCATGCCCCCTCTAACATTGCTAAAAAGTAATTAATAGCTAAAAACAATTATATTCTTTTGAAATTTGGGTGCCCCAGTGAAGCATAAAAATAATAATATAATTATTACAAAATTGTACCCCTTCGTATCCTGGATCCTTCCCTGCATACTGGGGTTACAAGCTTCGATACTAAATCCACTTTGGTACCCCAGCAAAATTGATATTCATTGTATTAATTACTCAAATTTGTGTAAACTCACTCTGTTTCTTAATTTGATGTTTAACCTTGCTGCCTGGCAATTGACCTTTAAAAATAGTTAAAAGGAACAACTAGAAAATGACCATGTTGTAGGTGTGACTTATCATTATTGCTCAGTGGGTTAAAATTTTAAATAATTTACTTGAATAATCTTCATAGGTGAGCAAAACAAGGGGAAAACCCAACTGGGGTATCTGAACTTTGTGAAATTTGGCAATGTCATTATGTTTATATCTCATTGAGGTTTTTTCTTTAAATTTATTAGGATGAGATAACTAAGAAAATTCGTCTTCCATTAGTTGAATAAAATAGGTTCCATTGGAGGAACAAGCCCAAAGTTCACTAATAAACGCAAAACCATCATTTTGTTTTGAGTTATTTTAGCAAAATCACCAATGATCAGGATAGATTGAGTTTCCATATATGACAATCGTGCTTGCAAGTTTAGTGTCTTTTTGGAGCATCGATATGATATTTGTTCCTTGTTGTCAAACATGGTTATAGTAGATTTTTTGTCAATGAACGATAAATAAGTTTGTTTTTCCTTGTGTAAGCAGGTTCCTTCTCATATCCTGATGGGTATCCCACACAGTGCTTCTTTGTCTCCTCTGTCGCCCCTAGGTGAGGCATGCTCAAGAAGAGACTTGACCGCCATACATGAAATTCTCGAGAAAGTTGGCTACAAGGATGATGAAGGAGTGACAAATGAGGTTATGTATTCGGTTCAATTTCTACTGATCAGTAATTATTGGAGAATTCCAACTTCTGAGTATTTGCTTGTTGGTTTTATAGCACGTCTATGTTCTTTCTTGAAATCCTGAAACCTACCTACTTCTATTATTCAAACATTTTCCTCTTTTATGCTACAGTTATCATTCCAGATGTGGACTGATCAGATGCAGGAAACATTGAACTCAAAGAAAAAGGGTGATGTTGCTTTTAGGCAGAAAGATTTTAAATTTGCAGTCGAGTGCTATACGCAGGTTAAGTTCTCTATCTTTAAGTAACTTTTGGTAGTGATTATTAGGGTTGATATTATGGTCATCTTTCAGTATCAACTATGCAGGGAAAATGTCTCAAAATAGTTCTGAAGTTATAGGTTTTGTTCCAATTTAGTCCTAAAGTCTGGCCTGATTCTGTTCCAAAATAATCCTAAAAATTGGATAGATTGTTCCAATGAAGTCCTCAATTTTTAGAGGGCATGGACTTGGAACAATTTGGCCAAACTACAGAACTAGATTGAAACGAGAGGCTAACCTTTAGGAGTAAAGTGATAGAAATTCGATTCTAGAACCAAGTTGAGACAAAAATGCATAACTTCAGAAACATTTTCCATCATAAAGTAAATCTATTGACAGTTCATTTTTCACTGTACAGTTCATTGATGTTGGGACCATGGTATCTCCGACAGTTTTTGCACGTCGGAGTTTGTCACATCTCATGAATGACATGCCCCAGGAGGCTCTTGATGATGCAATGCAAGCTCAAGTGATTTCTCCTGTATGGCATATTGCATCTTACCTACAGTCTGCTGCCCTATCCGCACTTGGAATGGAGAATGAAGCCAAGGTAGCACTGAAGGAGGGTACAACTCTCGAATCCAAGAGGAGCGCAGCTGCAGGAAAAAAGTAGTGAACTAGGTGTTACTGATCTGTTGGGCCTACTTCACACGGCGTGACCTTCATATTGTGAAGGTACTCACACGGGGCGGATCACAACATGTCAAAATGGATAAAGGCACACAAGAGCTAGCTAGCTATTTATACTCCCATAAACATTAATTTAAGACTATTTAAGTGGGTGAAGTAGTCCTGGCTGTATTTTTCTTTTCCTTTGCTGGCATTTGAAGAGATTTTCAATTTATTGTCTGATTTGATTAGTTGTGCATCACTGAAAATTTTGCATCCCATTGTTGTTGAATTGAGAAGATGGAAAGAGAGAAGCAAGATGGGAAGCAATTGAGTGTGGATAATCTTGTATGTTTGTTGACAGTTCTTTTGCTTCCCATTTTCAGTAATATTTATGCGGGTTCCAGATCAATGCATGCCTTGTTCATTTTTATTTAGGGATACAATTAAATTGGTCAAAATGCCAGAAAGGAGAATCAAACGATTAGAGGCATTGAAATTCATCTATTCCGAGTCCCATATAAAAGTAACAAAAGTTTCAAACTTACTTGTTACATGAAAACAAGACACAACACCATAATCTCTGCTACATGGAAAACAAAATACACAAGCTGTAGCATTCTAAAAGCATTTGAACAGGCTTCATGCTTTACTTCCTTCAACCAGCCATATTGGAATGAATGAGGGCTTGCTTCTTCATTCCCACAATTTCACTTGGGACGCTCGAAATGCTTCCTTTGTCATACCATAATAGACAGGGGCATTGCTCGAAAAGGTGATGAAATTCCACCCAAAAGCCGACCCTCCAACAATGTAAGATCCCTCAGCCTGCACATCTGCAAGCCTCTGCTTCATGGAGGCATTTCCAGGCACGCTGTGCTTATTTTCAGATGATTTCGAAGGTTGAGGCTGCTCCGCTGGCCTAACATCCTGAAGAAGTTGTTCGGCCTTTTGTTCATCCTGTTGACCTGAAGATGGCTTTTCTCCTGTGGGGGATGTCTCTGCAGTCATTTGTTTGTATAGAACCATCAAGAACTTCATTTCTGCACATTGAGAGTCAGAGTCAGATTGTTGTAAGTGCACCGTGTGAACCATCACAACTTCATGTTAATACAAGTAAGCAATAATTTAACGACTTGGCTTCTACAGAACAATGGACCTTCAGAGCCAACAGCCAACAAGCCAGTGGTTTAATTAAAAATTGAAACTGTTAAAACCTGACCCATTGAAAAAAGCTCAAGCTGATGGGTTGAGGCCTCAATATGCTTATCAAGTGGTCATTTAATCCGCCTGATCCCACCCAAAAGCTGAAGCTGATAGGTGGAGGCCTCAATATGCTTATCAAGTGGTCATTTAATCCACATTCTTTCGATCTAGGACACTTCAACAAAACCATCAGAGAGTGAAAAGCTCATGGTAAAATCATTGTTTCCTACAGTAGCACTGAATGACGAATCCAACTTCAGTTATCACTATGCATCAGCAGAGATACGGAAACTAACACTCTGTCCTAACAAATGCTTAACCAATTTTAACTATGAGGGACTCACAGTACTATACCTATAACAGGAATTGCCCCACATATTTTATATCAACTCGAACAGTTTGATGAACGCAATTTGACTCCAGACCCATGCTAGGAAGAGCTTGAAGCCTATACGTCCAATACCAAACCAATGAGACCAAATTTCATCTGATGTGTACCAACTATAGATACCATTCCCATTGGAAATAAACATACCATCATATACGTGTACTGACAAACTTACGTGCTTGAATTTCATGAGCTGCCTTGCAATTTCTGAATTCAGGGGTCCTGAGCACCTTAAAATAAAGAGAATTTTCAGGATCTTCATTCATAAACATAATGTTCCAGGATTGATGTGAAAATTTTGACACAATAAGAAATAGATATCTAATTTAGTAATCGCATCTCTACAATAAATTTTGCAAAGCATACCACTCTCTACAATAATAGTGTATGATCACCAATTTTCTAATTTTTTTCATATTATCATTAAACCAGTTAACTAGATGGAATGCACATTACTCCCTCTCTTTTTCTGCTGCATACTGTCAAAGTATTACAAGTTCCACGAAAATAGGATAAGTCAAAAGTTCAGTACATGCAATCATTGACCAAATAACAATTGATCATATCACTGACAATTAACAAGTATTGACTATTGAGCATTAACATAGAGTGCGTTACAGAATTCGCAAGACAGAGAAGCAACAGCTGGAACTGCATCTGTTGTTTGCACAAGCAGGAAGAAGATTGAAGACACAATTAATTAATTAATTATAAGCTACCTCTCCTCTCCTCTACATATATATATTTTGCGCGTGCTGAGTTTTGTGTATCACAGCACACACTTAGTATCAATCAGTACTAACTATACTCTTTGATTCCACTTCCTCGAAGTTGCTTCATACTCAGAAATCATAAAAATTAGACACTCAATTAATAGAAATGAGATTTTATTATGAATTGTAACTTGATGTATAAAATAAATATAAAAATCTCATGATATTAGTCTGGTTGATTTAGGGTAACAAGTATTGACTATTACGCATTAACATAGAGTTTGGTTTTACCCAGAAGAAATCAAGAAGGGACTAAAAACACAAAAATAGTTTCTTTTCACTGAATCGAAAGAGCCAAATTCAATTCCTTCCCTTAGGCAAGCAACAATAAGTTCCAAATTGCCACAGAAGAATTTACAGGAAACACCTAACAATGAACATCCTCTTTCTTGAACCACAAAAGTTGAATACTAGAGTCAATAAAGAAATAGATATGAAATGAGGCATCTACCTGAAAGCAATTAAGAATTCAAGTATCTGAAAGGTGCTTCAGCAATTGAAGGAACAATGTGGAGACTATTTACTACTATATATGGGAGCCCACTGACCAATTGATCAAATCTGGTTTCTTCTAACTCGAGAAAATATATACTTCTTTTGTATCAAAATAAGTATCTCATTTCCATTTTAGTTAGTTAATTAGCCTTGGATTACCAATGATATCCTCCCATAAGCTATTTATAACAACTTGATTATTGAGGACATGAGAACACATGGCATAAAGTGTGGAAAGTAAAGCTTTAAAAACTGAATCCTTAATCTTTGCACATAGTCAAATGGGACACTTATTTTGGTACACAGTGAGTCATATTTAGGATATTGCCAAGGGACATTTAATCATTAAGGCCTTTAAAAAAATTACATTTGGAAAAAAATGGCAAACCCCTCCCAGGACGCACAAAATATCTCCAACGATTTCAAAATGATATCACAACACAGAGCTAAAACACCAATGTCAAACTTTCTCTTGCACCAGAAACCAAAAACTATCAGCTGAAACAAGACAGGACATACATTATATTATGTCCCTTACTTCAAACACTTAAAATTTTTGCCTTCAGCCTAACCGAAACCAAACTGTCCTAGTGACAATTTAACTGTTACATTTAAATTGCGAAATGCACATAGACCTAAAAGGAAGGTCCAAATATGTTCAAAGTAGATGAAACCATCACAACGATCCAAAACATGCAGATAGCACAATATTGAAGCCTGAACAGCAGATCACCAATTTCGGAAGAAAAGCTGAGGAATGTTTTTCATAACCAAAACCCAATTGCTAATGGAGCCCAGAAAACAAAAGTCAAGACCTAGGTACATTAAATCACAACAATTTATGAAAGAAAAGGAATTCATCACAACATTGTGAATCGAGAGAACAAACCCAGAAAGAAAACTACAAAAAAATTCAAGAACAGCAAGGAAATCGGATCGAATTGTTAATTTTAAGGAAATGGGTCTGATCTGAGAAGCGTACCTCGAGGAAATGGGGGCGGAGATCTTTGAGAAGAGCTCTCATTTTGAAGTATCTGCTATTTTGGAGAGCATTAGAATGAAGGGGTCTCTTTTTGGTCTGGGAAGGAGGTGGAAGATTTTGGGCTGTGCTCGGAATTGTTGAGGTCGGAGCTTGCATGGGTTCTTCCATGCCAGTTCCTGTCTGAAAATTCAAGATCATTCTTTTGATGCATCCATTTCGTCTCTCTGCTTAATTTATATAGGGTTAATTAATTATAACAAAAAAATATTAAAAGATATGTTTTTCACTTAATTATTTAAAATTTTAAATATTATTCCAAAAAAAATTATTTTTTTATTGCCATTGACAGAAGTAATTTTTGTCTATTTTTATCACCCACGTGAT